>SDVV010043752.1:0-10223 GCA_016164225.1 Gammarus roeselii
GAACGCACCAAATGATCGTGGAAGACAGTCAGGCATGTCTCTATGAACGCACCAAATGATCGTGGAAGACTGTCAGGCATGTCTCTATGAACGCACCAAATGATCGTGGAAGACAGTCAGGCATGTCTCTATGAACGCACCAAATGATCGTGGAAGACTGTCAGGCATGTCTCTATGAACGCACCAAATGATCGTGGAAGACAGTCAGGCATGTCTCTATGAACGCACCAAATGATCGTGGAAGACTGTCAGGCATGTCTCTATGAACGCACCAAATGATCGTGGAAGACAGTCAGGCATGTCTCTATGAACGCACCAAATGATCGTGGAAGACTGTCAGGCATGTCTCTATGAACGCACCAAATGATCGTGGAAGACAGTCAGGCATGTCTCTATGAACGCACCAAATGATCGTGGAAGACTGTCAGGCATGTCTCTATGAACGCACCAAATGATCGTGGAAGACAGTCAGGCATGTCTCTATGAACGCACCAAATGATCGTGGAAGACTGTCAGGCATGTCTCTATGAACACACCAAATGATCGTGGAAGACAGTCAGGCATGTCTCTATGAACGCACCAAATGATCGTGGAAGACGGCCAGGCATGTCTCTATGAACACACCAAATGATCGTGGAAGACAGTCAGGCATGTCTCTATGAACGCACCAAATGATCGTGGAAGACGGTCAGGCATTCGACTTTGAGATTTATTCTACACATTCATAATTTTTCACCTTACCTTCCAGATGCGTAAGCCTTTTTTTTTAACAAAACACCGTGATTGTCTCATATGTCTTGTACATGTGTATACATAGCTGTGTATTTAGGTGCATACGATGTGGATATCTTTCAACCACGGCCCTACGCTAATAAATCAACTTTCATTTTGTTAATATTGTTCATATAAGAAATAGCGATCTTAGCCAGCGTTGCAGATGTATAATATTAGGTAATTTTAGTGATGGGTTTCGAAGCGTTTACCTGAAATTATTTTACATCATCACAGCCCATGATTTGATACGTTTTTCGTCTTCTCTTAATTGTCTTGTGTTAATTGTTTTCAGTTCTACAGACTGCAAAATCGTAAAATGGGCTATGATATGATTTATTGGACATAGCAGCTATCAGCAACAGTTTTAAATGGCATTCACTAATTGAATCTGGTGATTGTTTATAGGACAGATGCCTTTAATTGAACAGAAAAAGAAATTGCAAACATATAATATCCAAATTAAGTCCCTGATAGTTCAATAGAGCAATATTTCATTTTCCTAACAAGTTAGATTTGTCAACAGTCCCCTTCTTAACATTCTAATCTGATAGTGTGACGTAGTTACAGAAAAATATATCAAATCCATTCGTTCAATAAAAGTTTGTCAAACTTGTACCAATAGTGCTACGTAATTAACTTCCATTTCGATGACGACTTATGTATGCCGATTGAAATATTGATTACGTTGTTCTCTAAGGGTTTATGACTCTAAGGGAGTATGACTCTAAGGGAGTATGACTCTTGGAACACAAGATAATTGAAAATTGAGGTCCGATTTGATAGAAAATGGGAATCTATGACAATTTGTTGAGCATACTTCAATTTTTCCTAAACACTTCATAGGCATGAAGAGGAATAACTTCAATTCAGATCTGGAGAAAGTCTTTTCAATTACAGTAAACAATGTATATTCAGACAAAAAAAAAAGATATGTACTGTAGTCGAGCAGCCACACTTTTCTTTCGGTGGCTCCACAATACACCAAATATATTTGAACAATTTTATTTTATTACTATTATTTTTTTCCTGTTTTATTCATACATTATTTTTTTTTATCCTAGGATACTTCAAGCCTTTGTTTGATTCTATGTTTGCTAAAAAAAATCTCATACACATTGAAACATAATGAGTTCACTTTTATCAAAATTTATTACATCTATGTCTCTTCCGATCATTAGTAAGCGTTATTTTGGAAAATAGGCCCTCCATTGCCATTCCATAAAGCACAAAAAACTCCAATAAATCATCCATGACGTTTCCCACATACCTGGCTGAACACCACCGCCTACAACAACCTTCGTCTCAATATTGGACCCTTGCTAACCGCACAAACCATGAAACTTCGCCTCCCGATGCTAACCACCAAACGATCCGCCTCGACAACAACAACAACTAACGAAATCAATGCAATGATTTAAAGGTATCTGTGTACGGTTTAAGTTGGCATTCCTTGCAGTATGGCGAAGCATAAAATAGTCAGTTCTAATTTAAAATGGTCAATCTCTCAACCATATTTATGAATGTGTTTCGTAAGCAGTTCCATGTAGCAGCCAAGATGGCGTTCCAGTCCTCTACTGTAATAGTTCTAACAGCAGTTACAGTTTTTTTCCATTTACTAAAATTTTGTGCGTTGTCTTAGTTATTTTTTTCATAGTGCACTGGCCGTGGCTTCGAGGATATTATTGTTTCCATCTGTCGGTATTGGCGAAAAGTATTTTCAGAGCACGTCTATTTAGCAGAGCATTTGTAATTTTATTATTTATTTTCGTTCGCATACATATCTGATACATAACTATCTGCCTATTAACCCTGTGAATACCAAAACAAACAAAAAAGAGTAAAAAATATTACTTCTTGTAAAAAGTGTTCCTACTTTTCCAACTTGTCTAATATTCCGTACACATACGAAATTAATTTCGAATTAAAAAAATCAGTTAGAAATCATTTATTTTAAGACAATTACGGTTCCCCAATCTACAGAAGTAATTTAATTTAAAACTACCTAGCGTTTTCCAGTACAGAATTTGACGTATAAATTAACCTGGATCTTGAATACCAATAGATTTCGAAAAAAAACAGCACCCCCTTCATAAACACGAGTAAATCTGTGAAGGGTACTCATTTCCCCTACCTATGCCAAAAACTCACAACCACACACCAGTCAAAATGTCATTGATACGAGTAATACTGTGATGGCATTGCTAATTCCTGTTGTATGCTAATCCTTGTTGTAACTGTTTAACATTGCGACCAGTACACCTTGGTTGAGAAATCAGCCAGGCAGCTATTTAACTTTACACATGACTACATTTAACTAGAAACGGCGATTTTTGCTTTTTTCAATTCTTGGACTATGTGACTATGTGGTATACTAGTGTTCACTTCCAACAAATAGTCCTAGAAAAACACTGTTAAGCTAACAATCTGTGAACAACTTTCATCTAGTAAATACACCCCTAGCCTTCTGTGCGCGTATTCTTGTTGTATTTTTTATGCTACATGAAAGTAGCACCTTCGTTTTGGTTCTGTTTCCGTCTGTTAATTTCATGATTTATTTTTACGGATTAGCTATTTAGTAATTTTTGATGAAAACACTGATTGCAAACATTCTAAAGGTAATCACACCAAAGGTCTGTGGTACAAGCTATACTAAATGTTAATTTGTGCTCATGTGAAGATTACACAACACGTAGGGTGGTGCACATCTCAGAGCTTGTAGATCATTTATAATTTAAATTGATATTTGCTTAATGTATCGGTTCTATTTTAGCATCATGATTGACATGCCCGTATTGCTTCCTCCATTAATTCCCTATAGCAGGCTGAATCAGAATATGTTATAAATGGTTAAAATAACTGCAGCTCGACGCTAAATTAAACAGAATCAAAGCTGAATCCTGTAAACATATTTGTTTATACAACTGCATGAAATTAATTCACCATTTGGTTTATTTCCGTCTTGGTAGATGTGTGAGCTTCATAGTGCATGCGCAGTATTGAGAGTGGTGACAAAATGATATATTTTGCTTCATTTTTTCGCTATTTGCACAACAGTATTTTAATTTCAATAATGTTATTCTATATTTCATTGTACAAAGATACCATGAGGCATATCTTTAGTGATGTATATTTATTTTATAGAATATACCCAGACAATTATTTTTGAGAATGTTTGACATTTGAATCACACTTTTGTAATTTAAAAGCCTTGGTGAGTAAGTCTTTTATTTACTTCTGACTAAGTTTGAGACCATACGAGCGTGTGGTAGTCCAGTGTTCCAAGTACCAGCTCCCGACTCCCCCTAATGTCGTGTTTCATTCCACCTTCCTTCGACGTACGCTCCTCTGCTCTTCGAATCGGCCCGCTTGCTCTTCGCCGTCTCTTCACCGTCATTTGGGATTGCTGTCCTCGCTTTAACTCTACCTTTTTTGAAACATACTCACAATAACATGGTATGGCACACGGAGTCACTCGCTTTCAAATAATGGACACAATGACGAACTACTCGAAATCAATGCATGTTTCATCTTCTACATTCAAACCACCACTACCAATTTTTCCACAACTTTCATTTCATTCACGATATGATCCAACGAGCAATCTAACCGTTGCTCTATTACGTGGTCATCGCTACTGAATGCAAACTACAGGAGGAAGAGCACCCTGCCCAAATACGACCCTCCGTACGTCAAACGCCCTATCGTCAAGAAGCCACCCCAACAGCACTTGACACCCGTCGCCAACAAGACAACCGAAGAAACCAACTTAGATATGGGCAGTAGGATCATCTCCTTTGGACCAATGCCCTCCTACAGGTTAGATATGTATATTAATACTATAAATAATTATAGATCATTGGAATATTTTGCTACAACATAATTAATTATTGGTTTATTTCGCTATGGCATAGTTAAAAAATACAAAATACTCAATCAGCCAAATGTCACAACATAAAAATTGATAAACGTTACCGACCCATAGTCAGTATGGTATTGAAAAAGCAGCGTGTACGTCTGTATTACTACTATTTTAAGTCGACCGATTTTATTTATCAAACTAGCTCGTGAAGTTGGCATGATGAAGAAAAGGAAGTTAAGCTAATAATGGATGAGATGAGATTTATGACTAATCCCTTGATCAGTATCCCACCCTATACGGTATCGAAGTTTACAGATGCATGATGTCTCCCATGATGTCTCCCACTACATGAGTTTCATTTTTTATCTGATCTACTCCTATTTCAACCCTACACTAGAAGCTGCTGCCCGTACTACCAAACGATCCCACCATCTGCCGAGCTCCTTCCTTTCCCGTTCACTAACAGCCCGTCCAGAGACCATCCAATAAATAGCATGTTCTCTCATCAGCACGGTCACCCACTAAAGAGGTCAACGAGCACTACAAGTCTTCTCATAGTCATATTTTAGACCTAATTACCTCTGCAGTGCGTCGTTCTACATCAAACTTTACACTATTTTAGGCCCCTTAACATTAGCAGTGCTTCGCTATATTTTAGACCGTACACTATTTGAAGCCTAATGACATTTGCAGTGCGTCGTTCTACAGTAGACTTATTTCTATCATGGGTCAAATAAAATTTGCAGTGCGTCGCTCTACTCTAGATTATTCACTATTTTAGGCTCAATAACATTAGCAGTGCGTCATTTTACTTTAAACGTTAGACTATTTTAAGCCTATTGACATTTGAAGTGCGTCACTTCAGTGCCCTCAAAAAAAAACATTTATATCAGCGCCCGTTTCAACCATCGTAAAAAATCTTTGGAGTATTTACAATTCCAAACGAGAAAGCATCAATGGCCTATGGAGCAAATAGTAGAATCCATTGAGCAGTAAGTAATTTTTTTTTGTAATAATGTATATTAAATTGGAAAATAGGCGCAAAATATAAACACGAAAGGCAGCGCGTGAAAATCCCATTAGCGATATTTAGAGCGATTTTTCTATTCATTTGCAGTCATTCCAAAAATGCTTGTTATGCGGCTCCAGTCAACTATTGTGAGGCCTTATAGTTTGCCGAGGGGTTTCTTCTTCCCAACACTTCTAATAGTCAAAGGGATGCTCAAAGATAGGTACAATTTCCATAATCAAACTTTTTGAATGTTTGTGCAGACTAATCCTCCTTTCAGGTTTAGTTGTAAGTGAAACTTGATTTTGGAGACAGAGGTAAAGGTAAATGGTTCACAAACACTTTTATTATTTCCTACGGATTGGTCGAAAAGATGCATTGTAGATTGATTGCAAGGCTGACAATCAAAGCTGCAAGACCATACCCGCCGTTCAATATTATTCCTACGAGAACACAAGAAGGTAGTTAAGCAAATTTTCTTCTCAGTCGTTCCAATAATACGTTCTATACATTTTTCTCACAATACATTATCATGTGTATAACCACTTACCAAACGAAGTGTATCCTTTTAATTGTTCCACCTAAGAAACCTTGAATTTTTATCAGTTTCTTCAGTAGCTGCAGAAAAACTAGATCCTCAAGCATTTCATCGCCATGTGTACGCTAGTTATTCACATGATACAACTATCTGCCCTAGCACATATTCTAGCTCTTCGAAAGTTTAAGTAATTCCACTCAGGCGCGCTATCCACCTCCCTACTCATTCGGGAGGTTCAATATGCTGGATTTAGCTACTTGTTCGGATAAATAGACGGTGCCTAGAGATCCATGGGTATTAATCTAGTTTCGAAATTTTTACCGGTGGTGCTGAAGTTATATTGTAATTTTGATTTCCACGCTTTTATTTCAACTTTGACTGATCCGAATTCTGTAAGATTCTGAGCAATTTCGGCTAATGGAAAATCATTTGTTGGAGTTGTCGAATCTTGTTTCATCCTTCAAAATACCGAATACATTTTCACTTCCATTATAGGCCGTTCGTAGGAGTAGTGATTTTATCAAGCAAGACCAACTGTGAATCCCTCTGAAGAGCGAATTCATACAAATTTCCATTTGACTGGTTTCATTCAATTACATCACCTTAACAGTAAATTCTCTTGTAGATTTATTTAAATTTGTTTACCTTGATTTTATTTAATTTTCTTGCAATGAATCTGTGGGTTAAAAAGTTTCTTACCATAGATTCAATTTGCAAGCAATTTACAAACAGAGTTTCCGAAAAAAAAAAAATAATTTTTCAATGTTCCAATTTACAAACATCTTAAAAGAGTCCTACTCCAACATGCCATTGTCGTACTAAGAGTCCGTTTGGGTTATTTGACTGGACAATGTGCATGCCCCCCAAGGATATACCTTCATCTCTATCTAGTTCAGTTGAGAAGTTTTTAATACACTATTGGTAAAATCTGATACGCCCTGACATTAAACACTTTGTTGGTGAAAAAAGAGGAAAAAGGTTATAGGTCACGTTAATTTTTCTCTGGTAACCTCGTAGCGACACCCATCTCTAAATATTTGTCCCCGCATCAGTCCTGAGGAGTCGGAAATGAATGTTCTCTTGTGGTAATAGAAAGTTATTTTAAATGACATCCACTTACAATTGCATACTTACTATCTAACAATGTACGGAACTGTAATTGGATGATGTGGTATATGTCACAACATCAGTACCCCAATTTTTTCCCCCTCTCTGTAATCCCTCCTATCGCAAATCCCTCACTCCTCAACTCATCCTCGACGCGTTTTTTTTATGGCATGATGGGCCGATTGAAATCCGTGATTAAATTCAACTCAAATTTGATGTCACACATTGCTGCCTGCACAAGAAACGACTAGTGACAGCGTATACCATTCGGTGAAGTGATGTGGTACACGTAATGTTCAAACCTTAATAGTTAAATTATGAAATTGCAGACAGAACATAAAGCCTCAATGATGTTTCACGCGTTCATTTTTCCGAACACCTCATCTTTGCTTTTTTAATAATGGTTATCTTGTTTGACCTTTTCTTTGGCAATTTAGAGCCACCTTTGTGGAAAAAAACAAGGCCTATGTTCCTCAAAACTGCAACAAACATTTTCTCCCCCACCAGTAGCAAATTCAAGCCTAACATTGATCATAGAGTGACATAACGAACAATGTGAAAAAAGAATTAATGTTTAATAGGACTACCCAATTGATGTACTATGAGGTGTTCCTAACAATCAATAAAAAATGTTTTTTCGAATTTAAGTTGGAATCAATGTTTCATTGAAATTATTTGAGTGCGAATGTAGATTATTACGATGGACCATAGCGGCATCTTCCATCGAATGTCTCATCCATGGAACATGTTATGAACTGCTCGATTTCAGTTTTCTGACATCGGTCATAATGGAGCAAATTCTCCGAATTCTCCAGCGCGAAATGGCACTGGGATGATGTAAAGACAGTAACAACTTTACGAAGTTTCTCACCTCCTGTCTTGAACACTCACTGACGTTTTAAAAGGGTCGAATCATGACGGCTCTCGAATCAACATTTAACATATATTGTGCTAGCATGGCCGGAGCAAAATTTTATAGTACATAGATAAATTTGACGTACAAGCTAACCTCAAACGTTCTCGAGGAGACCAACTTTTCCAACTGAAACGAAAAGAAATCGCCGTCGTTATGAACACACGTAGCGCCATCCACTTGATTGGAACTCTAAATTTCAGTATTCACCTGCGTTATGCATTTATGATGGAAACTGTGAATCTGAGCATTCATCGGAACCTGACTCGTCTGTATCTATACTACTCGTCATGAGCGTAAAAAGGCAATAAAAGGTTAGAAATGAGTCGTGGAACCATGCTGCTAAAAAACTGTCCACTTCTCGCGACATCTTCCTGCATTCAAATAGTCTTTCAAAATTGGACGCATTCATCGACTTCATTTTTGACCGACCTAAAGGGAAACTTTAGCATTTCTTATTAAAAAACATCGAATTATATTCGCTCACCTTACAATGGTATTGTACAACACATGATACTCAATTTTCAAATAGATTACGAATCAAATAACGACGCATATAATCGTCATTCGATCTATTTAAGTCATAGAGGCGGTTCTAATATCACACTGGGCATTACTGGCCAAACGCCGAGTACTATTCTCTGCTCCTTCCCAAGTTTGATGCGGCAAGCATTTCCCCGTAGAATTGAAGAGTTTTATTCAAACATCAGTGCACATCTCCTCCGTGTTTAATTGAATGAAATTTTAGTATAACACATAACTGGGAAAACGTACTTACTTCTAACAAAATGGTTTTCTTCATCTGAAAAGCATTAGCTAGTATTTTCCCAAGTTTCTGTAATAGTATGAATACTTATCAACTTGATCTACTGTCAATGTGTAACCCTATACCGATCAACCAATCTATCGACATTTAGACAGAGCGTGCGCTGCATATAAGAAAATAGACCTGACAATTGATTCTTCATTCGCAGTCCGATGCCTTTGAATTGGATAATGAATCCTTTTTTCAAAGGCGTCAAAGAACTGCATTTCAGTGATCAGTTTAGGTGATCAGTTAGCCAATAATCTTAAAATATTATAAAATATTACAGAATGTATCACGATGCCATGATTTTAGAAAAAAATACTTGGATTTCCATAGCCAAAAATAATTTATCTACGGAAAATGTATCATGTAGTTGGCATACTACCTACTTTCTAAGGGGTAAAATCACACATTCAAATCATAAAACATTCATAGCAACCGTAAAGCAAAAACCCACGAGTGTAAAAATATTTATATCAGTCGTTTCGGAGATATTTTAATTTGTTATCAGAAGTGTATCATTCTCCCCTGAATAAAAATATTTCCCACACTGTCTTCCAAGAAAGACAACAGAAGAACTTAAACTCCAACTCCGTGTTCATTTATTAATATCAACGTCTGCTAACTACTGTTGACGGTCATAATATTTTATTATCACTAGCCAATCGGCCAAGTCTTGCGAAGAGCGCAGAACGCCTAGTGCACTCCTGCTTCTGAGCAACATATTAAGTGCTATGCAAAGTGCTCTAACTAAGAACATTCCCGGAGTGTTTTATCCAACTTTACCTTGAGGAAAACGTTCATAATTACTATTACTTGTCCAGCTATGACTATAACCGTCGGGTTAGCCTCATTGAGCACCATCGGAGGCTCTTTACTACTGTCCACCGAGTATTTTATACTATTTATTTGTTTCATCAGCACACGCAGCACACCCGGGTCGGGGCCCCCACCACTTTGTATGGATATGTGTCGAGAGCACAAGATCCCCACTATGAAGAGAGGCCCAGGGGGCTGCCCTAGCGACGAAGAGGCTCTACAGTCTGGTCAGTACCACCTCCTCCTTGTGGCACATTCATGATACCGGTCTAATGATCATTGTTAGACAGACCTTAGTCTAGTCAATATCGCCTCGTCCCTCCGGCACAATTATGAGCTCGGTCTAATGTTCATCTTTAGACAGACATCAGTTTGATCAGTACCGCCTCAATCCTC
>SDVV010043753.1:0-10223 GCA_016164225.1 Gammarus roeselii
AACCATGGGGACTGCGGGAGGGGCTGATAGACTGTCACGAGTCCTTTCGGAAGGGAGCAACCATGGGGACTGCGGGAAGGGCTGATAGACTGTTACGAATCCTTTCGGGAGGGAGCAACCATGGGGGCTGCGGGAGGGGCTGATAGACTGTCACTAGTCCTTTCGGAAGGGAGCAACCATGGGGACTGCGGGAAGGGCTGATATACTGCCAGGAGTCCTTTCGGAAGGGAGCAACCATGGGGACTGCGGGAGGGGCTGATAGACTGTCACTAGTCCTTTCGGAAGGGAGCAACCATGGGGACTGCGGAGGGGCTGATAGACTGTCATGAGTCGACTATATCCGCTACGTAGCAGAGACTCTTAAAAGTTCAGGCCATGAAATCAACCAGCATGTGAGCAAGTTGTGCAGAAGATTTCATACACGTAGAAGAAATATTTGAAACCAGCAAAGCACAAAATGTATGAAGTATTTCAGAGAAATAATTTACAACCATGATAAACACTTCACAGAGCAGCCTGCAATGAGTCGGTTTGTGTGAGGAGACCACACGAAGCTCAGGAGACTGAACTGTAGCCGCAAACACTAGAGTGAAATTAGACGCTGTACTGCTCATTGATACATAAACTAGAAGGTGTTATGCATGCAAGAAAATTCATCTAGCAGCATGGCTCATGCAGTGGCAACTTGCTTTTGTCCCTAATCACCGAGTTAAATGCCTTTTTATAAGCAGCTTACTTCAGTCTGTACTCACCTAGGTCTACGTCCTTGCAGAGGCAACTATCTCAAGTCCCTACTCCCAGAGTTCTATGCCTTTGGGCAAGTAACTTATTCACCGATTTTTGTGTCTTTGCACAGGCAACTTTCTTCAGTTCTACTCACCGACTTCTGTGCCTTTGCACAGGCATCTTCCTTCAGTTCTTACTAAGAGTCCTATGTCCTTGCACTGACGGCTTACTGCTGTGCTTTCTCAACAATTCCTAAGCCCTTTCACTTACTTCAGTAGAGTAAAAAATGCATCAGTAAGCACAGGTTGCCCCTAGGCATAAAGAAACCGAAACTTCACCGCCTTTCACTGGCTGACCGTTGAGCCAACACGGTCCTACAGAGTAACCTACGGGAGGTGGACGTGGAGGAGTTGGCGTTTCCAGGGGTGACAAGGTTCACCTGCCGAGGCTAAATTGCGGGCACCACATGGCCCTCCAGTAATACCAACTTGACATGGAAACGCCTCTTCCAATTTGTGCCTGCAAGGCCGGGCCGCGTCCGGTACGGTCGATCACGTCAGGACGTCGTGCCCATATTGCACCCGGCAGGTTCCCTTACAATATCACGTCAGCGGGTGATCTATGGGAGCGCCCGCAAGGTTGCATCAATTTTCTCGGAGGTTTATATGAGGGTGTTCAAAAACGGCAGGCACAAACTTTGGTAGTAGGTATAAGCGCCTAAAATAAACACTTGCGCAGGATTACCAAATAAACTCGGAACCACCTAGTTTCCCAGTAACATATGCGTCAAGTTTTAACTGACAATCAAAATTTAAATGAAATTCAACCTCAAAATCTGTCAACATTGGCTTGTTTCGGAGATCGTGTATCAGTTCACTCCGTGGCAGAGCGTAGACAACATGGCTCGTTTGTCAAATGAAGATATAGCTGATATATATCTGGTATATGGTGCGGTCGATGGTTACGGGGAAAAAGGTGCTATATTGATCCAAAAGCGTTCTCCCGGCTGATATGCGTCTGAAGATATTAACCATATCTTCATTCAACAAACAAGCCATGTTGTCAACGGTATGCGAAAAAATAACCAGTGCATAATCTCAACAAAAAAACTATGTTGGCAAATTTACCAGTTGAATTTTATATACAAAATTATTGCATGTTAAAAATTTATACCTCGATGTCTGGAAACAAGGTAGTTTTAATTTGTAGGTAACCTTGAGCAGGTGGTTCTTTTGGGTACTTCTACTTTCTCCCAAAGTTTGAACCTCTCGTTTTTTAATACCCTGCCAGTCCTGCCTGCACAGGTCGTAACGATCCCAAAATGCACTTCTCTGTGTATATTCAGGCTTGCAGGCTGTGTGCCGGCCGAGACAACTCCACCGCAGGAGGAACTGGGGCTCAACAAAGACAACTACTTCAGTGCTTACTCACACTCCTATGCCCTAGCCCAGGAAACTTACTTCACTACTCACTCACCGAGTCATATGCCTTTGCAGTGGCGACTGACCGAAGTGTTTTCAGACTGAGTCATATGCCCTCGCACCGGCGCCATACATCAGCGCGTACTCACCGAGTCCTCACAGATCTTTAGTCACAGTTCAAGAGAGTGCGGGAACATACCTGAAATAAGCAAGAAATAAAAGTAAAGCACTTGCAATAACAGACTGATCGGAGCATAAACACAGCGTGGATGGCCACAATAGCATTAACTTCACCGTTAAAACGGTACAATCAGCAGGCCAACAGGACTCGATTGCCTTTGTGACAGTGAATAAGAACCAAGATCTCCGTGGCTGAGATGTTAAAAAAATACACACTCTCCTCTCCGCAATAAACAACGCAGGAAAAAATCACAGAAAAAAAGGATTAAACGAATAGACGCAAGAAAGTACAGCAAGTACATCATAACACGTCGGTGTATTACTGCATGATCCGTCCAGTTGAAAAAGAAGACAGCGAGGCGGGTTCGGAGGGGGGAGGGGAAGAGGATGGTGAGGGCCGCAAGAGGAGCGCGAAGGAGAGTGGGTGGTGTGGTGGGCAGATATGCGGCATGATGATGATAATGATGATATATTTGAAATCAAGATTACAAAGAATCACATAGGATGCAATACAAATCAATCCAGCCTAAACAATCCTGAATTCAAGCCAATGGTTAGTCTTTTCAGACTATTCGGGCAGATTAAAAACAAGTACAAAACTGTATACACACATATCAGCACACTAAGACAATTTATCCATTATGCAGGCAGAGTAGTCCAATAAGAAATTAAATAATAATAATGATGATAATAATCAAGGTCAACAATACAGGCTTCAGCGAGGAACAAGACAAATTAGAGGGTTGCAACCCTCAAAGTGCAAACATAGAAGCATAGGTGTTCAGCTCCATGCTATGGGTGGAGACTAACGCTTTCTAAACTCAGTAGTCGGAACCGACCTCAAAACAGAGGAAATGATTTAATCTTTTTTAGATCAAGCGGAAGGTTATTCCACAGTTTGATGCCTTGGTACGCGAAGGAAGAGTAACAGCGGGAAACGTTTACCTCGGGAACATTTATACACTCGTTTGTAGAGGGACGAGTATTATGCGAATGAGTTGGTAAATTTGCAGCAATTTTGTAGGAAAAAGTTTCAGAGCTATCCAAGGTATATTACATATAAAATTTACACGACACAAATACTTGGTGGATGTTCGGCAGTGGAAGCAATCTTTCCTTTTCGCAAGTCGATTCTAATGAAACGGCAGCATCGGCAAAAAGTATCTCCACGCATCTGTTCTGAATGGCTTGCAATTTAGCTAAAAGGGTTCTGTTCGATGTTCCCCAAACCTCTTCTCCATACGTCATATACGGATACATTAATGCTAGATACATTGTTTTCTTGATTTGGGTTACACAACCCAAAGGTTTCCTGAGAACGTCTATAGATTTCGAAACTTTTTTATAACTAAAATTAAGTTTTTTCGATACAGGAAAGTCTATCGTCAATGTAGATTCCCAAGAATTTAGCCCTATTGACTAAGGACACGGGATTATTTCTAATCGTTACGTTTATTGGTTGACCTCTATTCCTATTGCTAACTATCAAGCGAAAAGTTTTTCCAATATTCAGTAACAACCAATTTGAGCATAACCACCGGTCCAAGGATGCTAGTTCGCTATTAGCCGCAGCACACAAACCGGGCAGGCTGTCACCTTGAATTACGGCCGTCATGTCATCAGCAAAATGAATAAATCTGAGCTTAGGTGAGCAGGCCGCCATATCATTCATGTAGAGCAAGAATAATAAAGGGCCAAGAACAGATCCCTGAGGTACGCCAGTTCTTATAGGGAGCTCATCGGAAATACAGTCACTAACCGAAACAAACTGAGTACGATCGGAGTGATATGACTTAAACCATTCCAAATATAACCCACGAATACCTAACTTGTACAGCTTTTTATTATTATAGACTAATTTACAGCGTCAAAGGCTTTACTAAAATCCAAAAAGATTGTCAGAAGATATTTTCTATTTTTAAGGGCAATTCCAAGATGGTATCTACCGTCGAACGGCCTCTCTGAAAGCAAAACTGATCCTTGGAAATAATACTGATTCGACAACAAAAATCTTTTAGTCAAAAATTTTGCTCAGAAAATGTAATGTTGTAATTGGTCGGTAATTGCAAACATCTTCACGCCTATCAAATTTGAAAACAGGAATAACTTTATCTTTCTTAAAAACCATAGGAAAAATTCTAGTTGAAAAGGATTGGTTTAGCAAGACTAGATATCGCATGGGGCAACAATGTCCGCAACAGATTTGAAAAGGAACCTTGGAATAGAAGATAAGTGAGATCCCTTACTTTTAAACGAGTGGACAACCGATTTAATTTCACCTGGGTCTGTAGGTAAACAAACAAAGGAATTGCAAATCGCTGGGACGTGATCGATAGGGCCACAATTTATGTCTGTTTTATGTCTCGATGTCTGTTCCAGACATCGAGGTATAATGATTTGCCACGTCACCACCTGAATTTATAATTTCCCCGTTGATGTTCAGGGAAATGTTAGACAAGTGTGTGACACCAGGACGCAAAATAGAGTTACTGTGACGCCAAGTTTTCCGAGAATCACCAATACACAAGTTGAACTTATTTATGAAATAATTCTTTTTAGTTCTTTCAATAGAAGAGCAAAGTCTGTTTCGATATTATTTGAAATAGTCTAAATATTCGGGGTTACTGCGAGACAACTGAAACAGAAAGTGTTTGTGTTGCACGCTCCGCAACAATGCATCTATCAGCCATGGATATGGGTGTCTCCTATCAGAAATAGATTTTTCTTCGATAGGGAAGTTATAATCATACAATTAAAAAAAATTGTCACAAAATATTTGAAATTGAAGGTTCGAGTCCAGTCCATCAAAGAGATAAAATGGTGAGCAAATGGGCGGAGTAGTTATTGGGCGTGTGGAAAATCTGTATCCCCAACACAATGTCAAATCAGCAGTAATTGCATAAAAAATAGGGTAGGCGGCCATCTTCTGAGGTTACAGTGAGACAGGGTCCGTGGCGAACGAAATGATGCGGAAGATGCCTCATTACCCCCCGCCCTCTCTCTCCTCGCTTACCATGGAGTTGTCACTTCGCTGTTTCAGTTTTTGGCTTGTCCCTTGATAGGAATGTCAAAGAATGCAGTACCAAATAAATAATGTTCAAGGTAATCACTGCGTGTGATAATGTAAACATTAGTTTAGTACATTAGCCAAGTTAGTGCCGAGTGATGTTTGTTAAGCCATAAGCGGAGCGATCTAACGCTACATCTCGCCGTCAGAGCATGGCTGCTGCCGGCCGGTTGATGCCAGGTCTCACGCATATGAGGGGACGGTTAAAGTGAACTTGAACTGTGTTGGAAGCGGACGTACTTCATCTACATGACGATACGACTCGTGACAAGTTGGTTTTAGGAATGTATGTAGAGATAGGTTCGACTAACCCTAAAGATTCAGGTATAAAACGTGGAGTAGTTTATTTGTAGCCGTAGCAGAATCCCTTTGACTGTCTAGCTATAAACAAACCAAACGTGGTAGCCAATATGGCCCCCACAACGCCCGAAAAACAGTTAAATATTTTTAATAAGGCAAAATAACTGGTCGGTAACATTTTCCTTTAGTATATATTTGATGTGAATCTGTTGTTTAATTACGACACTTGCTTTAATTAGGACAAATAATGATGATTATTTCAAGGACACTTGCCCAATGATTGAAAATTATTATATCAAATGTTGAATTTAAAGCTGACGATTAAATAAACCTTTTACAAGTGAGAAGATGGGTGGAACGTGGGCGGAGTGGTGGGCAGATGGGCGGAACGTGGGCGGAGTGGTGGCCAGATGGGCGGAACGTGGGCGGAGTGGTGGCCAGAGGGGCGGAACGTGGGCGGAGTGGTGGGCAGATGGGCGGAACGTGGGGGGAGTGGTGGCCAGAGGGGCGAAACGTGGGCGGAGTGGTGGGCAGATGGGCGGAACGTGGGGGGAGTGGTGGCCAGATGGGCGGAGCAAATGAGCTATTATGAAAAACTAGAAAAAACAGACAACCCAATAAACGATCGCACAGGCGGAGATGTGATTGGGACACCAAACAATCTAATTCTCAATCCCAGTGACAGTGTGGAATTGTACCAACTCTGAAGCATCGTACATCATCATGACTCTACCAGACCCCAGCCATGCTGATCATCACGACTTCTTGCCCGCCGCTCGGACATGCTGTCATGTCTGCAACCTAGACTATTTCATCATAGCTGCATTGATATAAGTAGCTGAAAATAACCGACCAAAGCTGGATGCGGTTTAGCTATGGACGGACTTTGTGACCAGTAACGAGTAACTGCGACCCCCCATCAATGCTGGCAGCGATTCTAACACATGAAAGAATACAAAATAAAAAAAGGACATCGGCACATGTTTTGTCAAAATAAAATAAGTTCAGGAGGCGTTTGCTTTTCCCTCAGCTCTAGTTTGATACAAAATGACAACATGGCTATCTCTTATTATTTGCTCAACGATTACTCTGACCTATCCAGCCCATCATCAACCCACCTCCACTTCAAGAAGCCGACTAAGATATCCCCTCGGCACTACTCCCTAGTCCCCATCCTCCCGTGGCGCACAAAGGGGCCTCCGATGCTGGTCTTTTCTCCTGACGCGTTCGGAGGGCGATCCATCATGAGCCCTTCAAGGGCGACCTCATCATTAGCGGCCAGATGGGGGCATGGAAACAGGGAGGTGGTGCTAAGCGAGTTGAGGCGCACAACTAGCTGCCATCAAAGTTTTGTTAGTGCCATCTGCATCGTCCGCCGTTACCGAGTGCTGGTCGACCCTGCCAAGAGCTCGACGATGACTTCATCAGCTTTCCTGATTACAACAGATAATGATGACCCTTGAAACTCGATTGCACTTATGGCCCATCCAGTTGCAGCCTTTTATAATGTTTGTGATGGGGGTAATAAATACATCGTGATAATATTGGAAAATGCAGACGACATTTAATTCAAAGTAAACGGTCATAATCACCTTAATCAATGTAACAGGATCTACGAGCATTGGTGTTAGAGAGGATCAATATATTCCTACACCCTGTACGGAACAACTAATGGAAGTACTGCTGAGATGTGGAGTGGGATAACCAAACTTTAGTTTATATATGAATATCATTAGTTGAATCTTGACTAACCCACTGAGACTTTCATATTAGTCGGGCTTGTGTCATAAGGGAAAGGCACCGTTCACTCCAAAATGATTGGAGTAAAGTGGTAGAAGAAAATTGTCATGAACAACGATGTTCGGAAGGCAAAAATAACACAGAAACATACAATTTCAAAAATTAGATTTAGGAGCCCGCACATACACAAAACGTGTGCAAGTTCGCCTTTCCCCGCAGGCGGAATCAAGTCACACAAACAAGTCTTTTACCAAACCCCCACCATCTACCCACAAGCCGCATCCAGAGCTACCTTCAAAGTAAGTGAAAGCCGCAGAACATTTCGATGTCGGGTGAGAAGAGTTTAGCAATCCCTTGGCGGAGTGGAGCGCTCGGGTCCAATAGAGCGAGCGACACTCCGAGCAGCACTTGCAGGCCATCGAGCAGTCAGGTCAAAAGGAAGGCGATGGACACAGTGCGGCTTGGTGGAATTGTTTTCTAAAGCACGACTTCCCCAGCGGCCGGGTCTCCAATGCTGGCGGGGCTTCCTTGGTCGGAAGGCGTGGGTTCCAGTCGTGGCTCCACTGGATATTTTCCTTAAAGCACTGCCTCCCTCAATGGCATCAATGGCGGTGTATTTCCCTGACCATGCACCGTGTAAAAGATCCGTCCTCAGGGAGGACGGCCTCCGACAATTGGATTACCGCTCGCTGTGGCTCGAGGTTTCTACGAATGCCTACTAGAGATTGAGTTGCGATGAAACTGGAGGGGAGTGCCACTGAGTGGAGAAGGAAGTCAGACTTGGTCATGCCAATTCTTGTTGAGGTTAGATTTGTAATAGAACAGGACATTGAGAGGCTCAAATTGGACTAGCACAAGGCATAAAGAGAACCGACATGAACTAGCGCAGGGAATGGAGAGGTCTGACTAGAACTAGCACATGGCATTAGAAGGTCAGCCTTGAACTAGAACAGGGCATTGTGAGGGCAGCCTGGAACTAGAACAGGGCATTGGGAGGTCAAACTTGAACTGCACAAGTCGGTGTGAGGTCAGACTTCGAGTAGCACAGGATATTGGGAGGTCTGAGTTGGACTATTACAGGAAGGAAGGTCAGATTTGAACTATAGAAATGCAATCGGAGACCTACCACTGGTTCTGAACGATATCTCCCGTGACGGTCTTCCAGATAATTCCTAAAAAGTATTCGTTCCCCCTCAATACTCGGAACAACTCAACCATATGCACTCACACGGCCATCTTTTCCAACCTTAATTCCCGTTCACCCACATCAGCCCAGAAGAAACTTATGTCAACTCTATTACGGAAATACAATAAATGTTATTGGAAGAAAATTATATTTGAAGCCAATATCAAATAAACCATTGAAGGTATGATATGAGCGTCTATATAAAATATCATAAGATAACACCACAATTTTATCATGAAAGAAGCCACGTCGAGCCGTAAATCCTCAGCTGAGAAAAGTTCTAATGGAATTTTCAAACGATGTTTCGAAATGTCAAAGTTCTAATGGGATTTCCATCCCATGTTCGGAACGTCAGTCAGCAAGGCTTCGAAGAATATCGATATTTTGCTTCAAATTAAGATGCCACCACAGGCAGAGTGAGGTAACAGCGACGTCGCAAATCAGTGTAATTAAATAATACAAAAATGTAATTCGGTTAGGGAAAAAAATTAACTACATCGAATTTCTTTATTCACGATGTAGAAGTGATCATCACGGGCGCAGGATGTGTTCTCATAATACTGGAAAATAGTAGCCAAGTCGCACTAATACAGCCACCAGAACAAATAGTGTTCACATTGGTGAGAAGTAGCCTAGAATGAGTTCTCATAATTCTTGCCATTATATTGCATTTGCACTTTGGAGATTCTTCGCTTATATAGCGACAGCGTAGCTGCCACCTGACAGCCTTTTATGACCAACGGCGTTTATGGGATGGCTTTTGACCATTCAAGAGATTGGCCAGAAAGTCTCACTCGGGGTGCGGTATAGGCTCGAACCTCCAACCTTCAGCTTCCAATTAAAATATGTTTAGAGGAGAGGCCAACATACTACCCACTCGGCCACCGCTGGTGACGAGTGAATAACAGTAGCCAAGTAGCAATAATTCGGCAACCCAGAACTAATATTGATCACATCACAGAGAAGTGGCCATCCCTGGGGTTCGAATATAGAGTGCAACGGGAACTTCCTTCCACAAACATTGTTTTTTGGAGAGAGGGGGAGGAAGGTTTCCTTGCTCCTCCACCCCAAACAATTGTTTACAGCGAAGAAATGCGTCCAAGCGCGACTACACGAATGATGGCCGACGTTACCGTTAGTATAAAGAAGACAACCGATGCTGGGCATGCGATCCACTTCGCAGAACTTTAACGGAAACATGAATCGCGACTGTAATCGCGAGTCCAAACACCAATCAATTATGACGAACAGACCGGAGCTTCTAGTCCTCATCATTGGCCCTAAAGAGCATCTCATGGAGCCCTTTAACGCTGGATTAGCTCGACTCATGTCCAAGGTGTCTGTTGCCCTCCGACAGGAGTAACCAACACGAGATGACAGTTGAGGGTGTCTGTTGCCCTCCAACAGGAGTAACCAACACGAGATGACAGTTGAGGGTGTCTGTTGCCCTCCGACAGGAGTAACCAACACGAGATGACAGTTGAGGGTGTCTGTTGCCCTCCGACAGGAGTAACCAACACGAGATGACAGTTGAGGGTGTCTGTTGCCCTCCGACAGGAGTAACCAACACGAGATGACAGTTGAGGGTGTATGTTGCCCTCCG
>SDVV010043754.1:0-10223 GCA_016164225.1 Gammarus roeselii
GTGATCAAAGCATTGATTGGTACACAATGTTGTTGCAGTAGCGTGTGATCAAAGCATTGATTGGTACACAATGTTGTTGCAGTAGCGTGTGATCAAAGCATTGATTGGTACACAATGTTGTTGCAGTAGCGTGTGATCAAAGTATTGATTGGGACACAATGTTGTTGCAGTAGCGTGTGATCAAAGTATTGATTGGTACACAATGTTGTTGCAGTAGCGTGTGATCAAAGTATTGATTGGTACACAATGTTGTTGCAGTAGCGTGTGATCAAAGCATTTGTTCATATGGAAATCTCTTGAAAATTGATGTGCAACAACTCAGGTCTCGCTTAGAAATGTTCATTTGAACTTTTTTGAATCGTTGCTTTATTTTGTTGACAAGTGGCCTATATTTTAGCAACTCACTCGGGGAACTCATTCACATCCTGAACAGGCGTTAGACGAGAAAAAAATACTTGGGCTGAAGCGACAATCTTCCATCTGATGCCAATTTTGTAGGCCTACCTCCTATGGATGGGGTTTGACTCAATTCAAGCCCAGCTGCTTGTCCTTTGGATGGATTTTGACTCAATTCGAAATGTTATCGTTGAAAAAAAAAACTTGCACTTGAGTTTCCAATTTTAAATTTGAAAGTACATAAAGAAAACACAAAATACGAAAAAACAGTCATGTTTCTGTTTCTCACGCATGCGGAGGGTCCTGGACTACTCTAAAACAGCCCTCGAATTATTATCTGCTTGTAGTAAGCCATTACGATTCGCCCTGGTCTGCTCCTGGAATTACCCATTCATCGGCTTGCAGCACCATCGTGAGCAGTCCTTTGTTATCGAGTTTAAGTGAGCCTCAGACGAGGAAACATTAGTGAAACCATCTTGTAATAACACAAGACATTAACGATATTAACATCTCCAGCAGACACGGACATTAGGAACGATGAGATGGCATTTCTCGCCGGGCTAGTCGGGCTGCATCCATAATAACAACGTGGGCAGCAGGAAGGGAAAATAAGAGGTTGACTTTCCTTTGGCTTGGGTTCAGGTGTTTTGATTTTCTAGACGTAATTACTATCCATCAATTGCAATAAGATATACCAGTAGGACTGAAAATTATGTAACCATTGAAATCAATGGTATTGTTCCTTAGGTTGTCAGACTAGTAGTGTCCTATTCCTATAGATCATCTATGGTAAACATATACTTGGATTAAGAACGAGTTGTTTCTCAAATACAGCGCTCAACTTTCATAAATTGTTAAAAATGTTGTTAACAATTTTATTTGCACTTCCTCAACTGACTAACAGTTAATTTCAAGATGCAGGATAACAATTAATAATAATCGAATTGATAGTAACATAAACAAACCCCATAAAATATCTACTAATACTAAATCGTCTCATAAAATAATGGGTGGAAAATGTCAGAAAGCTGGTATCTTCCTTCACCATTTCAATTTCCCCATTGCTGAATAGAATAATTGCACACTTTAGTACGTTGACATCTGTCATCTGGTCCAACAACAACACGGTAAATAACGACAAGAAAATGTTGCAGAATTGATATGAAACTAGTTAGAAAGATGAAACAGATAATAATATTCCTACATAGAGTATAAAAATGCAAATAGGTATCAGCAGGTAACTTTTGTTTCCTTTGTGAGAAGATAAGTTCGAATAGCTGATGGAAGTCAATTAAAAATAAAATTGAAAACCACAATAATAGATCTTCTCAGCTTGGCATGTGTCAGAACATCCATCGTAACACACGAGATCGGAGAGCACGTCGTAACACACGAGATCGGAGAGCACGGTAGTACGTGGAATCATCAAGTCAATCCGCCGCCGATAGATTGATAGACCCTCTCGTAGCTGCCAGTCAACACACGTCTGCGCGTTGCTAAAGCACGGAACTGTGATAGTGTGACTCATTTCAGTCTTCACTCAAAGCAAACTCAGATGAGAAATAATTAGCATGATCCTGTTAATTAATTCCTACCTTCTTCACGTCATGTCCTGCCTCAACCACTTACTCAACAACCAAGGACAAGATGACTCACGACTCAGTGATCTAGGAAGTGAAGTCAATTAACGGTTCGGTTGATGCATCTCTTACACTGCAAGGGCAGAGGGTGCATCTCCTACACTGCAAGTGCAGAGGATGCATCTCCTACACTGCAGGGGCAGAGGATGCATCTCTTACACTCCAAGGGCAGGGGATGCATCTCTTACACTGCAAGTCAGAGGATGCATCTACTACACTGCAAAGACAGAGAATGCATCTATTAAGTGCAGGGGCAGAGGATGCATCTCTTACACTGCAAAGGCAGAGAATGCATCTCTTATAATGCAAGGGCAGAGAATGCATCTCTTACACTGCAAGACAGCGGATGCATCTCCTACACTGCAAGGTCAGGGGATGCATCTCTTACACTGCAGGGGCAGAGGATGCATCTCTTACACTGCAAGGGCAGAGCATGCATCTCCCACACTGCTAGGGCAGCGGATGCATCTCTTACACTGCAGGGGCAGAGGATGCATCTCCTACACTGCAGGGGCAGAGGATGCATCTCCTACACTGCAGGGGCAGAGGGTGCATCTCCTGCACTGCAGGGGCATAGGATGCATCTCCTACACTGCAGGGGCAGAGGATGCATCTCCTAAACTGCAAGGGCAGAACATGCATCTCCTACACTGCAGGGGCAGAGGATGCATCTCCTACACTGCAGGGGCAGAGGGTGCTTCTCCTACACTGCAGGGGCAGAGGATGCATCGCTTACACTCCAAGGGCAGGGGATGCATCTCTTACACTGCAAGTCAGAGGATGCATGTCCTACACTGCAAGGGCAGAGGATGCATCTCTTACACTGCAAGGCAGAGGATGCATCTCCTACACTGCAATGGCAGAGGTTGCATCTCCTACACTGCAAGGACAGATGATGCATCTCTTACACTGCAGGGGCAGAGGATGCATCTCTCACACTGGAAGGCAGAGGAGGCATCTCCTTCACTGCAAGGGCAGAGGATGCATCTCCTACACTGCAGGGGCAGAGGATGCATCTCCTACACGGCAGGGGCAGAGGATGCATCTCTTACACTGCAGGGGCAGAGGATGCATCTCTCACACTGCAAGGGCAGAAGATGCATCTCTTACACTGCAAGGGCAGAAAATGCAACTATTACACTGCAAGGTCAGAGGATGCATCTCTTACACTACAGGGGCAGAGGATGCATCTCTTAAACTGCAAGAGCAGAGCATGCATCTCCCACACTGCTAGGGCAGAGAATGCATCTCTTACACTGCAGGGGCAAAGGATGCACCTCTTACAGTGCAAGGGCAGATCATGCATCTCTTACACTGCAAGGGCAGAAGATGCATCTGTTACACTGCAGGGGCAGAGGATGCATTTCCTACACTGGAGGGGCAAAGGATGCATCTCCTATACTGCAGGGGCAGAGGATGCATCTCCTACACTGCAGGGGCAGAGGATGCATCTCCTACACTGCAAGGGCAGAACATGCATCTCCTACACTGCAGGGGCAGAGGATGCATCTCCTACACTGCAGGGGCAGAGGATGCATCTCCTACACGGCAGGGGCAGAGGATGCATCTCCTACACTGCAGGGGCAGAGGATGCATCTCTTACACTGCAGGGGCAGAGGATGCATCTCCTACACTGCAGGGGCAGAGGATGCATCTCCTACAATGTAGGGGCAGAGGATGCATCTCCTAAACTGCAGGGGCAGAGGATGCATCTCCTTCACTGCAGGGGCTGAGGATGCATATTCTACACTGAATAACATTGAGTTTCCCCCGCACATGTCACACATTTCAATCAGCTTAGGGCAGTATATTGCTTTACCCTCTGGCCTTTCATGACCGGAATCGGGAAAAATTAATATGTACAGTCAAAACCATTAAAGTGAACATCATCTGGACGGACCGTCGGAGTGAAAAATAGTTGATTGTGTTTAAAAAACCGGTCACTTGATGAGGTCAATATTCCGAAGCGATGTCGATGTGGTCGGTATCCTGCAGCGGTGTTGAAAACGGTACTATTGAAAAAAAGGCCAGGAAGTCTTTTTTGCTTAACTTCAACCGAGCACTTAAACACTTAGAATTAGGGAAGTTTTTTTTTAGTTAAAGTTTAAAAGTATAGTCTATACACACTGTTTAATATATGCTAAGCGACATGAACGTGAATTTTGTTATTTTCATTCCTACAATATTAAATTGAAGAGTAAAGGTAGCGTTGCATGCACTTATAGGCGTTATAATGTGTGAACAATCATAATACCTTCATGTCTAAAAGATATCTTAATTGCTCGGTTATAACGCCTAAACTCCGTGAGTTCCTCTTTGTCAAGAAGCACTAACGGTGTTTCAGTTGATTTTTATATCTACAATTAATGTTTAATATTATATCATGCTTCTAACGTGTTCGTGTGATTGGTTTATCCTGCTATGAAGCCAGAGTTGAATCCACAAATCCCTAAGTGGATTCCTTCTAAATCTCTGCATTCAAACCTTGTAAAGGGATTTCTGGGTTGACTAATAACCCAGAAGTGCTCAGCCTAATGGTGTAGGAATGCTCGTCAATGAACGCAGGGCGTTCTATTCAGATATTAGCAACGGAACAAGCCTGTACACAACAAATACACACGGTCACACACAACACGCACGCACACTACACTGGAATCAGTGCTCCAGAATAACCTGTTGTTCGGAGCCATGTTGCGCAACAAGTGGCTGGCCACAATGGCAAGTGTCTTGAAAAACAATGCCATTTAAATCACAAAGGCATTTAAATTTGTGATGAAATTTAAGGTCAATAAAATAAAACTGAAATGCTGCAGGAAAAAAAAGATCCGCTCAAGTTGCTTTAGGAAGTCGTATTGAAATACATCGATGTTCAACTCTTGTATTGAAATACATCGATGCTCGACTCTTGTATTGAAATACATCGATGCTCGACTCTTGTATTCAAATACATAGATGCTCGACTCTTGTATTCAAATACATCGATGCTCGACTCATGTATTAAAATACATCGATGCTCGACTCTTGTATTCAAATACATCGATGCTCGACTCTTGCATTCAAATACGTCGATGCTCGTCTCTTGTATTCAAATACATCGATGCTCGACTCTTTTATTGAAATACATCGATGCTCAACTCTTGAATTGAAGTACATCGGTGCTCGACTCTTGTATTGAAATACATCGATGCTCGACTCTTGTATTCAAATACATCGATTCTCGACTCCTGTATTCAAATACATCGATGCTCGATTCTTGTATTGAAGTACATCGATGCTCGACTCTTGTATTCAAATACATCGAAGCTCGACTCTTGTATTCAAATACATCGATGCTCGACTCTTGTATTCAAATACATCTATGCTCGACTCTTGTATTGAAGTACATCGATGCTCGACTCTTGTATTGAAGTACATCGATGCTCGACTCTTGGATTGAAGTACATCGATGCTCGACTCTTGTATTCAAATACATCGATGCTGGACTCTTGTTTCCAAATACATCGATGCTCGACTCTTGTATTCAAATACATCGATGCTTGACTCTTGTATTGAAGTACATCGATGCTCGACTCTTGTATTGAAGTACATCGATGCTCGACTCTTGTATTCAAATACATCGGTGCTCGACTCTTGTATTCGTATACATCGATGCTCGACTTTTGTATTGAAGTACATCAATACTCGACTCTTGTATTGAAGTTCATCGATGCTCTACTCTTGTATTGAAGTACATAGATGCTCGACTCATGTATTGAAGTACATCGATGCTCGACTCTAGTATTGAAGTACATCGATACTCGACTCTTGTAGTGAAGTACATCGACGCTCGACTCTTGTATTCAAATACATCGATGCTCGACTCTTGTATTCAAATACATCGATGCTCGACTCTTGTATTGAAGTACATCGATGCTCGACTCTTGTATTGAAGTACATCGATGCTCGACTCTTGTATTCAAATACATCGGTGCTCGACTCTTGTATTCGTATACATCGATGCTCGACTTTTGTATTGAAGTACATCAATACTCGACTCTTGTATTGAAGTTCATCGATGCTCTACTCTTGTATTGAAGTACATAGATGCTCGACTCATGTATTGAAGTACATCGATGCTCGACTCTAGTATTGAAGTACATCGATGCTCAAGTCTTGTATTCAAATACATCGATGCTCGTCTCTTGTATTCAAATACATCGATGCTCGACTCTTGTATTCAAATACATCGATGCTCGACTCTTGTATTTAATTCTTCGCTGTCTGATTTTTATATCTAAAAACATCGCTATTAGATTCTTGTATTTAAATACATCGCTGTTCGATACGTGTATTCAAATGCATCTCTGTTCAACTCATGTATCTAAATATATCACTATTCGGCTATTGTATTTAAATACATCGCTGCTCGAAATTTGCATTTAAATAAATTACTGTTCAACTGATGTATTTAAATACATCGCTTGCAGCTCTTATATTGAAATGCATCGCTGTTCGACTCTTGTATTCAAATGCTTTGCTGTTCGACTTTCGTATTCAAATCTTTGCTGTTCGGCTTTCGTATTCAAAACTATATATAACTGATTCATAAATATAACATAAAATTTACCAAACACTGACGTAGATAAAGCAAAGTTTTACTATTTTCTTATTGTCTGTACAACATCTTTTATACGTGAAATCAAAAATCGTTCAATTTCCGTACCTAAATTCATAATTTAGTATTTTTTCGCCGCGTATAAAGCAATTGTGAATTATTTTTGTGCCTGTTTTATTTTGTAATGAATGATAAACTTCAAAATGTGGTCACGATTCGTCCTAGGTTTAATAAACATAAATGATTAAATATGGATATTAATAACAAAGCGTAAATCATTTACAATCGCCGGAACAAAAATATCATGTCATTTGTGTAGGAGTAAAATTTGTTATTATTCATTGATTTAATTAAGAACTTTCGACGTAAGAAGACTCAACTTTCAACATAACTTTCAACATAAAGTTCACAATTTGCCTTCTCGATTAAAACTCTGGTTTGGGACGACAAAATCTTACAATTGTAAAGTTTGTCTCCACGATTGTAAGCTCTCGCCACACGAGAAGACATTGGTTGCTATCTAATGAGGATCTCTGCGTACCATCATATGACGATGGCTGCTCTCATGCATGAGAGCTCACAAAAAAAGGCTTACACGAGAAAAGGAAACATGCTCTCACGCCATCTACTCTGAATAAATATGCCTATCAAATATAGGTGTAAAGGCTACAACATTATCTCAACAAGAGCTCTCATGCCCTTTAAAACCACATTGTTATTTAAAATATCTGTTATTGTTAGCCAGAGTGTTGTGTATTGTTACATCAAGTGTATTGTTACAGTAAGTGCTCTCTTTGAGTGTGTGGAAGGGCTTGTGTCAGAAGTGTTACTTGTTCGAAGGACACTCGATTTGTGTGTCTGTGTAGGGATACTTTGGAGTAGGACCTAGCATGGGAAGTTGGCCCAGGTCTCATCTCACGCATATTGAGATGCTTTCGCAACCTCTAACATATTGTGAGGCCTTCGCAATGGAGGCCACGACAAAAAAGTTCGTATTTTGGATAGGCAACGATAACAGAGGACAAATGGGATTGGAATTATAACTGGATTCTGCTCAGCTTGTTCTTTAATTCCATTTACATTCGACTAGGATCATCTGATGATGAAAACTAAAAGCTGTACTTGATAAAGATATGACAGCACAATTAATTTCTGATAAATAGATTCTTTTTACATAACACCCACACCGGCCTATAATTTCAGAACCCACGGTTACAGCATATAATATTGATTTTTTTTTTAATGTGAATGTACAAATTAGGTAACGCAATGTGATCGAACCACGGCATCTTTTGCTACTGAAATAATGAAACCACAATAACAGTGTCATTTCATCTGTTAAATAAATTTCTATTTCAATGCCAGAAAATTAGAAGATGTGAACTGCAATAAATCAGATGTAAACAAGAGTTCAAGCATCAGCAGTAACAATAACTTCAAGAAAGGGTAGCGAGAAAGAAACAGCAGCCGTGTCAGTAACAATAACAGCAACAACAGAGGATTATCGGCGGCTGCGGTGACCGTCGCCGTGGATCGCCTCGTTAGGCAGCAAAAGGAAGCTATTCATTAGCGACGGTCGCTACATGCCACATGGACGCCACATGCCACTCGGACGTCAGATGCCACATGGACGTAACATGTCACATGAACGCCGCATGTTACACGGACGCCATATGCCACTCGGACGTCAGATGCCACATGGACGTAACATGCCACATGAACGCCGCATGTTACACGGACGCCACATGCCACTCGGACGTCAGATGCCACATGGACGTAACATGCCACATGAACGCCGCATGTTACACAGACGCCACATGCCACTTGGACGCCAGATGCTACATGGACGAAACATGCCACATGAACGCCACAAGGAACACGGACGTCACCAGAAACACGGACGCCTTATGCTACATGGACGCAACGTGTCACACGGACGCCACAAGGAACACGGACGTCATATGCCACATGGACGCAACAAGATTGCGGCGGGTCGAGAACTGTGGAGTTAGGTTCACGCGCGACCATACATACCACACGGATGCCCATGCCAGTTGGACGTCACATATGCCACATGGAGGCCACGATATTACGACGGGACAAGAACTGTGGCGTCGCATACCTCACGGACGCCACATTCCACATGCACGCAACGTGATCACGGCTGGATGAGGTCTGTGACGTTGTATGCCATATGGACACCACATGAACGTGCGATGCCACATGGATTCAAAATGTCGCATGAAGGCAGCAAGCCTCACAGAACCCATTGCCGCATGGACATAACATGCAACATGGACACATCATTGCCGCATGGACGTAACATGCAACATGAACACGGCATTGCCGCATGAACATAACATGTAACATGGACACAGCATAGCCGCATGGACATAACAGGCAACATGGACACAGCATCCGATAATGAACGCAATATGCCACACGGACGACACATGACAAAAAGACGTCATATGTTACACGGACTCCTCATGCCACGGGTCCCATGGAAGCCACATGCCACAAGGACAGCCGTGCAGCGCCACATTCCAACGGCCGATATGATGTATTATGTAACTGTCCGTTACATAATACATCAAATTGAGGGTCACCATGCACGGCAACCTGTAGGTGTATACGATATCTTACAGATACCCTCCACGAAATGCGTACTTGTGGCCTACTTTCACATCGCCCCAACTAATCTTCCGATGATTGGTATTTTCTTTCCCGTAACTAAGAAGCCTAATGATCTGACCACGTCGCGATATGCATGGGGCGTTTGTGGAGCCCTTTTTTGGCGTTTGTGCTGCATTCATGTGGCGTTCATGCTGCATCATCGTGGCATGTGGCGTTGGCATGTTGAGTTCATTTTAGCATTCATGTGGCGGCCACGCTGATGAAGCATAGACGCCACATGAATGCAGTACAAACGTCAAAAAAGGGCTTCACGAACGCCCCATGCATATCGCGACGTGGTCAGATCATTAGGCTTCTTAGTCACGGGAAAGAAAATACCAATCATTGGAAGATTAGCTGGGGCGATGTGAGAGTAGGCCACAAGTACGCATTTCGTGGACCGTATCTCTATGACATCGTATACACCTACATGTTGCCGTGCATGGTGACCCTTGATATGATGTATTATGTAGCGGACAGTTACTTATAATGGATCCAAACTAGATACGTTAGATGATTGTTTCCCAATTTCTGGTTAATTTGTCTCCCAGAGTGTACCAACCAACTGCATCATGAAATAAAACCAAACTGCTCTGAACGCATTGACGGGTGATTGGTTATCAATTACTAGGGCGTTAAGGTTATCCTGGTGTTGTGGTGACCGCTATGTGGTCATTCTATTAAATCTGCACCCTCTTTGCAAGCGGAGACGGGCTCAGTCAAGCGGGTAATTACCCGATCAAGCGTGAGAGATAAATTTGCCTTTTCACATGACAAAGAAATGAGGAAAAATGATCTGATATGTTCTCAGAATGTCCTTTGGTTTCTGGAAGAATATTGCCTCGTCGGGTTCATTAAAGAGAAACAATATAATATTCAAACTTAAGTGGGGTTATAAATCTCTCTCTCTCTCTCTC
>SDVV010043755.1:0-10222 GCA_016164225.1 Gammarus roeselii
TGACGTATTAATCTTGATGCTACCTGTACGCACTAGGGTGTGTACATATCTCACTTAATGTTTTAAAAGATTGGAAGCGGAGGTCCGTTTCGAGTAAGCGTTTTTTCTTTTGCGCACCAGCGTGCGTTTGTTATTGCTAAAACTTTCACTTTTTTCTAACGTTGAAAGCGTTGTTTTGTTTTTTCCTCGCACACTTAGGCGTGCGAGCCTGCTTTAATCAATGATCGTCGAGCCCTACGGGGGAGCCTATTATGACTCACGTTGAGGCTCTGGTGGAAATGAGGACCAAATCAAATCAAATCAAAATCAAATTTGGTATCAATGTCAAGTTTCAGATACATAGGAGGCCAGGCAGGTTTGGATTTATTTTGCATTTCAAAAAAGTACTAGTAACAAGGATAGAAATGTCTTCAATGCTTCTTTTTGGTAACCAGAAGACTTGTTATATATTTTTTTTTGAGGATGGCCTGAGGACACAGTCAACAAATTTATCTGCATCTTACTTCAACATTAGATCTTGTTGAAACAACTTCAAATTATTAGTGGAGGTTTAGTAGCTGATACATTATTAGCAGCTTACTAAACCTATTTTTGGAAGATATATATAGCTAGTTATAAGCATTATTATAAACAAATAAATTGGAAGCTTTGTTGCTTAAAATTTATTTTACAAAAATAATAATAATCAATCATCAGCTGAAACTTAATCTGGTTGACTACCAAAAATGTAGCTACAGGCACCATGAAGAATGAAATCATTTGCTGCAATTGTAAAGTGGTTAATAAGACCAAATGTGGTTTGATAAAGATCAGAATTATTATGCTGCACCAACTCTCTTGGACCAGTCAGTGCATGATGAACATGTGTGAACTAGCAAAGAATTTTTATGACAAAATTCTCTCTCTGTTCAACTCCTCTCCATAAATATTACAGGTCTATATCATGAAGCTAACTGATTAAGATAAGTTCTCCTGATCAAAGAATCAGGAGAACAAATTCTAATCTACTCATGAAAAAATGTTTGACAGAAAAATATATATTAAAAGTTGTGCATCAATACTAGCCATAGCTCTGCTTCATGCCAACTAATGAAAAAGATATCATACACAGCAGAAAATTATGGGCAGGGTACAGTAATGAAGACAGGGTAGACCAGATCTATTATCATGAACCCAATAGATTAGCTGCAATACATTATCACGGGCTAATAACCAAGGCAGTGCGTGTACTCTAGGCTTGTGATTCCAAATTCAATATGTCCGTATGGCCTACATCCGCATCTGTAGAGGATCTGTGCTGATAAGCTATGCCTCTCTGTTTAATTTCCTCTATGTCAATTAGGACAGGAACTGTCCCTGATGTTGTCTGGAGTGTCACCAGTTGTCCCAATATTAAAAGCAATGTCTCCAGATCCTTTGGATTACAAATTTCTCAGCTGAACATCAGTTTGCAGCAAATCAATAGAAATAATTGGTATGTCCAGGTTGACTGAGCATCTTGTGAGTAATAATATTTTGCTATCTCATCAGAATGGTTGCAGAAGTAACGGTAGCACTGAGGAGAAATTGCTGTTGACCAACGATGACATTGTGAAACGGATTGACGAGGGATATATATTGTGGCTGTCACAGCTTTGTAGAATAAAACGATGTTCAGGAAAGAGGTGAAGAGGGTGAGAAAGAGAAAGACTGGATAGGAAGAGATAACGTAAGATGAAAACGGCCAGTTGTTGTCGGAAAGTGATGAAGTACAGAAAAGGTTGGCACAGTATTAAGACCAGTAGCTAAATGTCAAGGATGCCTGAGAGGCTGACATTGTTGCTCTAGGTGGTGATGCACGATGCCAAGTTTGGGAGAGTTGTTGCGTACATTACTAGGAAAAAGATGCAGGAGGCAGTAGAGGTAATGAAAGCAGGGAAAGCTTTTGGTTTGAAGGGCATTGCAACAGAGTGATTAACGTGATGACCTAAAAAAGGGGGAATAACGATTGTAGAATAGCTGGTGAGTCTACTAAATCTGTGTCCTTGTTGGGCAGGGTGCCGATTGAGTGGTAGACAGCTTGCATTGCCCTATGTGTAAAGGCAAAGGAGATAAAGATGAATGCTATGGTTGGTAAGTTGTACAGGAAAGTGAGTGCTGATTGAAAGGATTGGAGTGAATAGATGGCGCCATTGGCCAGAAACAAGAGCGGTAGAGGGTGGGTGTATCAGATGTTTGCAGTAGGACAAGTCTGTGACAAGTATCTTACAAGGGAAAAGGATGTGTTCTGGGCCTTCATGTATTTGAAAAAGGTCTATGGCAGGGTTAACAGTGAAGTGCTGTGGAGGGCAGAAATCTGTTGAAACAGTTCAAAGTTTCTATGTTAGCAGCAGAACATGAGTCACAGTATGGAGCAAGGTGAGTGATTGGTTCACAGTGAAAGTGAGTCTGAGACTAGGCTGCATTATGTTCCCCTAGCTGTTCAATCTCTACATAGATGAAGTGGTCAGGGAATTTAGCAAGAGTGTAATGGGCTGTGGCTTGGAGCTGTTTGTATGTAAATGGTTAGATATTGCACTTGAACCAGTTACTGTTTGCAAATGCTATAGCAATGCTGGAGTCTGGTAGAGTGTGTGACAGGAGGAGGCTGCAAGACAAGGTGAATATAAGTAAATTAATGAGATGTTAGTGGAATATTGAAGCAAACATAACATGTGTCCTCCTATGTGTAATTATTAGAGGAAGTTCAGGGTTTTCAATACCTTAGCTGTCATTTGGAGAAGACTAAACAAGTGGGAACTGAGGTTAAGTCACAAGTGAAGGAAGGGTGTCAAGTGTTTGGTGTACTGAAAAATGTTGTGGGCTGTTGGGCAATGGGGATGGGAGCGAAGAGTTTTTTTGAGAGGGTGGTTGTCCCAACTATGTTCTCAAGAGCTGAGACTGGCAAGTCAACAGTTTGAAGCACAAATTAGTTGATTGTTTCACACATTATCATTATGTTGCACTCTCACAATTTGGTTATAATTTGGCCTTTGTGCTTGTTTTGCTTGGCACTCACTCTGAATTTACTAGCGTGTTGCATGGTCTGGAAGCCACCAAGGCTAGATTTCCACCCACTGATTTCAAAACAGGTCACTGGTGTCACTTTTACCACCTGAAACCTCCACTCTTCAAATGTTAGTTATCAGAGACCCTTTACCCTAAGATTTCATCCACAGTGATCAGTTTTGCTAAATGGAATGCTCAAGGGTGTGGTGAACTTTTCCATCAGTTAGCTACATGAAATTTGAAACACGCATTGACACGCTTTGGTGACGACACAAGCCCTAGCAAGGCCTTTCAGCAGAAGTGATTCCCATATCATCCAAGTAAAGTTTTAGTTAATCTCTCCTAGTTATTGTAGCCTAATCCTGGGTATGCTACCAATTGCTTTGCACCCCACCCAAACCTAGAAGTACAGATAGGGTAAAAATGATGCAAGCCAAGACAGTTTTTAGTTTCCCCAAAATGATTTGAAATTTGTAGAATTAGGTTTCCTACTCCAGCCAGGAAATGACCCCACCTAGTTATATGAGATTAGCATTATTTTCATCTTGGTGCACCAATTATTCATTGCAATAGCTTATACAAAAGTAATTGGTAAAAGATGGTCATAAGTAATACCCATTATCAAACAAGAACACAAGCTTAGTCTGTTCATAGTTGCTGCCTCACAAGTGCATTGGAGGATGTACCAGCATGCAATTCCAAGTCTATGCATACTTTAACTACTGGGAAAATTCTAGATGATGTTGCTATAGCTAACTCCTTGAGCAAGTAACTGTGACTTAAGCAGAGCTAAGATTCTAAGAGTGAATGAGGTCAATCTCTACCAAAGCTCTGACAGGACTTTGTGGGCTCCCCCATAGGGCACATCAAGCAGTGCTGATGTGAATAGGTATTACCTTGGAGCTCTTCCAGCAGCGGCAGAATGCTTTCTGGTTGCCGATGTCCTCTATGTCAACGGTGTTGACCACCTTGGCCTCTCCCTTACGGATGTTTGGGTTGCAACGTCCTCCACCACACTGAGACAAATGGCATCCATAAAGCAAGCACAGAATGTGACAATCTAGCCAAATTCTAGATGCAACATGATAAATGTTAGCAGTAGTTCAATTGAGAGTAGCTAGAGTAGATAGGTTTCAGAGATGGATCACTAGATCAAAATTGATGAAGCCTTTTTTTTAGAATATAGGTACAAATAACTAAAAGTTAGTCTCCAAATTTTGCAATCAAAGATAGGAATGATTAAAAATTGGTTTGAGATGTGGCATTTATATATAATTTAGATATCATTAGGCAATGAATATAAACAAAAAAGGACAGATTCTTGGCTTTGGACAGCAGGTAGATAGCTAAAAAATAATTATTTCTATTCAAGAGGCAACTAAGTCTACTAATCTGTGCATAAGATTAGTGTGCTGTTGATGGTAGGTTAGTAGCTATATAGTCTGCTTGATACTTTGGAGTGTGCAAACCAAATTATTTCTAAAACATTAGGAGCTGCAAAATAAACTATTTTGATCAATAACCATTTAAATAACCTAATAGCTAATTTTGAAATCGAAAAACATAGGCAGAGAAAGAAAAATATTATAAAAAATCAGTTCTCACCAGATCACCTACAGGAGAATCTAATTCAATAGATCAGCCTTCAATAACCAAATCAAGACATCAACTGCTAGGGTATGGATAAAGTCATGGTAGTAGTACATTTCAAGCAGATATGTAGCTTACAAAGCAATTTCTGAAGACATTCTTAGTCCGCCAGCTTAGCATCAGACGCTACCTAGCTACACAATTCAGATTCAACTTAGCTATCTAACTAAATAGGCATTGTTTCTTTAGCTACATGTTCAACATTGTTCCTATGATCCAAAATTTAGAATTGAAAGTAACTTCTATGCAGACTACCTTTTTATCCAACAGTGTTTTAACAGAGAATCCAATGGCAACACAGGCAATTCCAAAGGGAACCAAAGCACACCACTGATCACCTGAAAAATAATAAGGTAGTTAGAGGTAGCAATTATATTCACAAGCAGTACATGCAGCTCATTAGTAATGAAGTAATGACACAAATATCAAGATGAGAAGCATAATCTGAACCAGATCTTGAACCTAGGAGTTTTAATTACCCACAAATGCAAAACAAACTGGTGTAAGATGTACTAGCACATCATGAGATTTTGTCTTTGGTGGTAGCTAACAGCTACCGTACTTTATCATGCAGCAGGTGTGGTAGCTCCCTACAACCTAAAGGAAAAACATAGGTTAATGGCAGCTAGATCTGCCATAAATAACAGTGCATTAAAATGTCTAAGTTTGTCTTTGCCGTATTCTCTGCGTGTTGACATTTTCAGGGTGATATCCACCACAAGCATAGTGCATTGAAATTTTGAATGTCAGCTCAGCCGTATGTCAATTGCGTTGAAATTTCACAATGGTACTCCAACGCATGTCATGATACATTGAAAATGAATTCATTATCAAGTGCCAAATTTCAAAATTTACTGCAGAGGAATGAAATCAAAACCAAATTTGTCATCAGCAATCAAACAATGTCTAAAGCTCAAAAAGATTGCACACCTTCAATAAGAAAGTGTTATCAGTCAAGCCAGATCAGAAATGTCCTATGCGGATCCGAGTTACTCAAAATAGTGATCCTCGCAAGGTCATGGAAAATTTATCAACAACTGAGTTGCATTTAATCAAGTGCTCACGCTGCAGAGTTTTGTACAGATGCAATACCTACTCTTTCTGTAGAGTTTATGAGAGGGGGAGGGGCCGAATTGTATTTGCTAAGTTGTGGAGCAGCACAGACCATCTCACTTCCACTGAAGTCAGGATACGGAACGACCGAACATGCGTGCAGCTACATCCATTCGTTGCTGAAGAATGAAACGCAATAATGGTGAACTTGCATCTTCAGAATAATGGAGACATTGCCTTCTCCACTTTGAATTTTTAATAGTGGGTAACTAGCAAATGTCACAAAGTTCAGATCCTTGTGGTAGAGTTTAGTGGTAGGACAAATTTCAGTGGAGTTGCTGCCTAAAGTTGGCATAGTTCAACAATAAAGGCATTAATTTCAATGATAAACGATGAAGTTATTAACAACAATATCCTCTCGGAGTTATAAGCAAAATTTTTGCGGAGTTACGCATACCTCTTTTTCTACCCTGGCAGTCAAGCCGCCTCTCACAATCAATTTTTAATAAAAACACACAGTGGTTGATGAACACAAAAATGCTTTTGCTCAACTCCTAATACTTGCATTGAAATTTAATCTTCAACTTCGTGAGGTAATCTCAATAACTATTTCTCAATTATCCTTAGCTTTTAATTGCATTACTAAGCTGATGATTGTCGCATATATCAATGTAACCAAACTTGTTAGGCAAGACACTTTCTCTTTACGATGTCTAACGGACCTAAATATCTTTAAAAATCATACGTGTGAAGCATGACACTATAGTTTATTATTATAGTATGCATAATAAGCTAACTGGGAGTCTCAATATTGGAAGACACGATCCTGGTAACTACGCTAGTTTTCAAGTAATTGAGCTTTCAATTACGCGTGGTGCATGGTATAATTATCATACAAGACAAATTCGTCTAAGCCAATAAACAGAAATCATAAGCAGACCTGACAAATTTTTGTAAAAATCCATGATAAACTGTTGAATTGCTGATCACAATAACAGAAGAGTAATGCACACACCGGTTGGAAAGTCACAAATCGTATGCAAGGTTAATCCGCTAAGTTGCAAAGAAACTTTCTTAAATCCGACGGACTGAAAGAATTGAAATGGAAGTTGATTTTAACTGATGTATGAATATACCTCAAACGATATTCACCCGTATATGGAAAGGCATATATTACCTCAAAAACACTTCACATACGTTTATATGTACATTTGTGACGGCCAATCGCCTTGATACTGTCCCTACTCCAGTTCAGCCGCCCTATACAATGTTGTCGCCCTGCCATAATTAGAGTGCTGCGTTATTATAAGTGCCCTACCATTATACCTACATACTGCATAACATCAGCAGTCACGTGTAACTCAAATATTTCATAAGGCATTTCTCATTTAAACTTCATATCTATGCTAAATTATGCTCATCATGCTCAGTATATTTAATGTCCATAAATGCTCATCGAGCACCTCATGTTATGCATTCCGAGTTCCTCACACACGTTACTCATGTATAGCATGTCATGCCAGGCAATTTTTTTTATACGTATACAGTATCGTTCACTAAACCAAGCCTTACAAACTGAATCAAATAACATCATACTTTTACTCCTAATCAAAATATATAAATTTAAATAAACTAAATTCAAACAATATTAGCGTAATTACTTTCTACGTCAAATCATTACTTCTTCAAGCACTACATTTCAAAAAATTAGGTGTTATTTTGCGTGTACAGTCGCCATGTCATTCATTAGTCAACTGTTCTCAATGAAATTTAATTAACCTCCATAGCAATACTACAAATCATTAAACATATTCCTAGCGTCAATACTTTTGCATCTACTGTATACTGTGTCTGACAACTTTTTTGTACTGTACTGTACTGTATCAAACGTTTGGCCGCATGTAGCGTAAAACAACATACACTGCGGTGTCCTGCCGACCATTGCATGCCGGTCTACCGCAGTCAGTATACCTTCACCAAGTCTTGACTGCATGCGGACACCTCCATGACTGTTAGCTCGATGGGTGCTATGCACTCCACATAGTTGGGGTGTGCTGGACTCTAACTCTAATTTGGACTCAAACTTTGCCTTTGCACTACCATGAACTCTCACTCTGCTCAAGTCAACCACAACGCGTAACAATGGCACAATCAAAAAATTGTCTCCTTGAAGACCCGCTACATCACTCCATCACCAAATGGAACGCCGTGGAAAGTTTTTTTTGTGCGCCGCTAGTTGATGCGTAGCGATCTTACCATAATACTACCTGACCGAGTGTATTTTGCCTCGATCGTCGTGTTGAATCGGACTTGGATGTGAGCGCGTTGTGATGGTTTGGGTGTGTTTGTTGATTGATGCTTGGGTATTCGTGGTGCTTGTTGTGAGTTGTTTGTTAAGTTACTGAGCGGTGTGCTGGTCTGTGCTGTAACCGTAGTTGGGTTTGCGTCTTTGTTACTGAGTGGGACCATATTAGTGAGGCGATAGTAGGATATTTGTAGTAGAGGGAACATTGTGCGATAATTATAGTAGGGCGGGTTTATAGTAGGAGCAATAGCAAGGTGATTGACTGCTACATGCCCACGTCAATCGGTTGAACGAGAAAAGCGCGGAGATGATCGAAACTCATGCGATTTTAACCCAAAGACTCATGAATTTGACCGACGCGTGCATTAGTTATAATACAGTATTGCATATTTCCAATTAGTTTGCAGCATCATTATCAATGGATAGTTAAATTAGAGTTGATTTTTTTTTTGGTAAAGCTGGTAATATATATATTGATTATGGGCAAGTGCTCATTGGCAAACCAAGTTGTTAATAGTAATGAGCTTCTGTGAGCGATAATAATTCAAGTGAACACGGGGCTTTCACTTTCAAGGCACAATCTGACTCCAAGTTATGCTATCATTTTTTACAAATAAGGTTGAGTAAGTTTACTTTGGTATTGATCTCAACTTAACTGAATAAAGACATCCAACGGTAATTTGGAAGAGGAAAAGAATGGCGATAGGAAAACCGGCATGAAAATCTCGGGTGCGTCAATAACAGCGAGTAGTCCTTGGGGGGATTTTTTTTTTGTAAGTCCAGTCAGACGAGAATTCGGTTTTCGTCTTGCCTGAAGATGTGTGTCCTCATGGCTTCTAGTTGCAGGGGGGATGAAAGGATGTCTTCTGTGGAGCAAATTCCAAGGGAAGCCTCAGAATCTATGTTGCACTGGCCAAGGCTATCTAGCCTAGCTACAGACTATCTATACGTATAGCCTGCAACAGAAAATATTTACTTTCGGCTGGTGTCTTTCTTTGCCTCTGTGGTCACAGTTTCTTTCCCTTTTGTAGTTTACCATTTAGAACCTCCTTGCCCGTATATGTATGCAAGGATATAATATACTAACTGTCACGAGCACTATGTTCTTGTCCCTGTCTACGTAGAGTTAAGAAAAACCCCGCTCAGCATTGTTGTCCGGAAGGCGTTGTTGCCATATTTGTGTCAAGGTATTTCTCTGAATAATTTATTCCTTCTGATGCATGTTCCATGACTTTTTGTGCGTGGGTATACATATTTATTACCCCAAAATAAATATTTGTTGCACTGTCATTATGGTTGGAAGCAGTTTGTACAAGCTGAACGGAAATGTTGTAGCTGTAGAGGTCCTTAATTGACCCTACATTATCCTATTAACACTAAACGCATTATACGTGCATCACAAGCACTATTACGATTAAGCAATTGCATCTTTTGATCTCATTGTTGCATATCTCTGTAGGTAGCTACAACATTTCCGTTCAGTTAGTACAAACAGCTTCCAACCATAATGGCAGTGCAACAAATATTTATTTTGGCTAAACAAATATGTATACCCACGCACCAAAAGCCATGAAACATGAATCAGATGTAATAAATGATTCGGTGAAATATTTTTACAAAATTCAGAGAAATATTTTTATAAATTCAGCGAAATATTTTTACATGAATCTGGCAACAAGCTGAGCGAGGTTTTTCTAGACTCTTTGGCGGGTCGAACAAGATCGTAGTTCTCGTAGCAGTTACAGATCCTTGCATACAAACACAGGCAAGGAGGTTCAAAATAGCAACAAATTAAGGAAGTGATACCGTGGCCACAGAGGAAATTGTTCACATACCTACGACTAATTGGCTAAACATATAGATAGACTAGCTAGGCTAGATAGCCTGGGCCAATTCTTCGTACTTAGGCTTACCTTGGATACTGCTCCACAGAAGACAGGTGAGAATAACAGTGTTTAATATGTCCTATCCCCAGTGTTGAGCAGACTAATAAATACAGTTGCAGATTTCTGCAGCAAGACACGATTGTAAATACCGGGATGCAAGATTTCAACGGTGTCAGGCATGAAGCTAGCTATGGGGGATTCCTCTGCCAAATGCCTTACCAAGATTGTCAATTATGCTAACATGATAGCAATCTTTAATTCTGAGTAGCACCCTACCTTCATCCATGCCTATGTATACATA
>SDVV010043756.1:0-10222 GCA_016164225.1 Gammarus roeselii
TGTGTATATAGACATACTTCCACGTGGGAAGGCCCGAGAAATCTATTACGAATGTTGGGTCTGGTTGTGACATATCTTACTTATCACTTGCATTGATAGATGATTTGATTTGTTTTGACACTAACCTGGCGTCTGAAGGAAGTAGGCCTGGCACAGAAGCTGGTTGACCGGCCCACTGTTATCCTCTCCACCGACCCGTAGGACGGGGCAAACCGCCCTCTCGGCGCCCCACCCTCGATCACGCTTAGCTTCCTCTCTAACATTGGAGCCCCCGGGCTCGTGATCACACTCTGGGGGGACTTCAAGGGAGCCGCTCCTCCAATAGGTGCGCCTCCACCGGGGCTGCCGGTGTTGAAGTGAGCCGTCGCCAAAGGTTCCCTAGTTTTCATGATACCCACAGAGGCGGAGGTGCAGAGGGTGCTTGTCTTGGAGGAGGGAGTAGACTTGAAGGAGCTCCAGGAGGTTGCGGAGAGGTGTGGGTGGGAGGGGGTTCGAGGAAGGCCGTGGGGTAGGGGGTGGGGTGGCTTGCTGGACGGATTGTTCATTTTGAAATGATCTCTGTGAATTTGAAAGCTCCTGTTTTATGTCACAGTACCGGGGATAGAGGCCATTTTGCCCTATTCAAGAGTGCCACCTTTTTTACTCGTCAAAGTCGGTTATGTCGCGGGAGGCAGAATGTCTGTTGACCTGCCTAAGATAGCGACCACTGGGCTACATGGCGGCCTTGAGCTTAGACATAAAGAGCAAACGAATTATAAAGTATTGAGAAATGCATTAAGGCCCGAATTTCCAAAATAATCAGCTAACAACACTCAATTGCTGAAACATTAGCTTCCTTCTGGTGACACTGCAAAGATTTGTCAGAAGACAAACCTACTTGGCCAGGCTCAGAATACAGACATATTTGGCCGGGTTCAGAGAACAGACATACTTGGCCAGGCTCAGAAGACAGACATACTTGGCCAGGCTCAGAAGACAGACATACTTGGCCAGGCTAAGAAGACAGACATACTTGGCCAGGCTCAGAAGACAGACATACTTGGCCAGGCTCAGAAGACAGACATACTTGGCCAGGCTCAGAAGACACATACTTGGCCAGGCTCAGAATACAGACATACTTGACCAGGCTCAAGCATTTTGGGTGAATGACGCAGACACGTCGAACGTAGCGGCGTTGCGGCCGGGCATACACACAAAATAATGGGTAGATTTGTGAGGAGAAAATGTGATGAACAACGATGATTCTATCTTTGTACCGGTTACAACATCAGTTAAAATTTGACAAGATTTAAACTAACATCAAGTCTGCTATTGATGCAGCTTCACGGGTTCTACACTAGAAAACTTGACTTGCTGTAACACTCTTACATGTGAGCTGACCACATTTTAAGAGTGCCAATATCAATAAACCAAATCGGTCAATGTCCGAAGCACACATTCGTTTGTTGCCGGGGTACACGTGTGGTAACGAAGCACACATACGTTTGTTTCCGGGGTACGCGTGTGGTAACGAAGCAAACATACGTTTGTTGCCGGGGTACACGTGTGCTAACTAAACACACATACGTTTGTTGCCGGGGTACACGTGTGCTAACTAAACACACATACGTTAGTTGCCGGGGTACACGTGTGCTAACTAAACACACATACGTTTGTTGCCGGGGTACACGTGTGCTAACTAAACACACATACGTTTGTTACCGGAGTACACGTGTGATAATTAAACACAAATACGTTTGTTGCCGGGGTACACGTGTGCTAACTAAACACCAATCCGTTTGTTACCGGAGTACACGTGTGCTAACTTAACACACGAGCGTGCTATTTGGCAGCAGTTGCATGTTGCTCGAGCAAGAACTTCACCATTAGAGTGCTTCTTGACCAGCTGACGACAGTGGCGTAGAAGCTCTCGTGGTATACCGGATACGTCCAGTTGTAGACAAACTCGCCAACTGTGATTTCTCATTTGAAAAAAAGTGCGGAATTGAAGACATACAAGATCGTTGGAAAACAGCATATTATATTGTTCTGTCCAGTTTATTTTAAATCCATCGCAAATTGCTCATTCGCTGATCAGCTGTTTTGGCCTTCTGATTATTCACATGAACATAATATTTATTTCGGGTTTCATCTCGGACAAATACTGTATGAGTGTAGGCAACCATTCGAACTATTTCAACCCTGGGTTACAGAGTCTACAGCTGTTGAATATCGTTACATCGGTAGTCTAGATACTCTCTTCGAGCTTGCTGAACAATGACGGGAAAAAGACCCAAGTACTCGAACAAAAATACCAAGTGTTTATGGTGCAACAATAAGTGTAGAACCTACCCTGTAATGTGACACAAATGTAAGTGGAACCACGTAAAGGGCATTTAAGTAACTGATAGCGATAATAACATTATTCAACTATCAAACAACCAAACTCTTCATGAACTGACATATTGTTTTAATTTCAGTCCACATTCAACCTTCATAAGCGGATATAGAGAAGAAAGTACTCTCCCATCGGAGCAGAAGAGATGGAGTTATTTCAAAGCTGGACAGCTTCATCAGGCGGATGAACACAATCGGAAAGAATCAGAAGAAGTGGAAACGAAAGACTGTGGAATGAAACTAAAAGCTATGGACGAGCCCAGGGAGTAAAGAATAAGGCCAACAATTAACAGCTATTAAAAACTGAAATGGTTGATCATTATTTCGTTCATTTTCTCCCGACTCCTGCTTTAATTGTATTAATAACTGAAATGGTTGATCATTATTTTGTTCATTTTCTCCCGACTCCTGCTTTAATTCTATTAATAACTGAAATGGTTGATCATTATTTCGTTCATTTTCTCCCGACTCCTGCTTTAATTCTATTAATAACTGAAATGGTTGATCATTATTTCGTTCATTTTCTCTCGACTCATGCTTTAATTCTATTAATAACTGAAATGGTTGATATTTATTTCGTTCGTTTTCTCCCGACTCCTGCTTTAATGTTGAAGGAGAGTATAATTACGGCAGATCATTTGCAGCCCTTGAATTGAATTGTTGTTTATGTATACCAATACAGATGTGTTGATACATCACTGCTGTCTCTCTACAGCTAAAGTAATAGTCTATAAACCAATACAGATGTGTTGATACATCGCTGCTGTCTCTCTACAGCTAAAGTATTAGTCTATATACTAATACAGATGTGTTGATAAATGAATGCTGTCTCTCTACAGATAAAGTAATAGTCTATAAACCAATACAGATGTGTTGATAAATGAATGCTGTCTCTCTACAGATAAAGTAATAGTCTATCAAACATCGAATAAACACTCTCAGAAACAGCAATATATCATGCTTTTCCAGGCAGTATCCTAAATACTTCATGTTAGGTTTATTAATATAAAAAAATGGAACACACATAAGTGTTTTATGTAATAGAGATTAAGTCGCTCCTTTAACACGTTCAAGTGTGCCACCATTTCAAGGCTGTTTCATTATCACTCTTAGTAGGACTTTTCTTCTTTTAGGGTAGAACGGCATGGAGTTACCTGTAAAGATGATCAAGAGGTGTGTATCACAACTCAAACAAAAGATAGCGGCAGCTCAGTGACATTTACTGTTGCTGGGTCCTGCTCACTCTATGTCGCGTACGAAGGATAGCAGGATGGCATTTACTGTTGCTGGGTCCTGCTCACTCTATGTCGCGTACGAAGGATAGCAGGATGGCATTTACTGTTGCTGGGTCCTGCTCACTCTATGTCGCGTACGAAGGATAGCAGGATGGCATTTACTGTTGCTGGGTCCTGCTCACTCTATGTCGCGTACGAAGGATAGCAGGATGGCATTTACTGTTGCTGGGTCCTGCTCACTCTATGTCGCGTACGAAGGATAGCAGGATGGCATTTACTGTTGCTGGGTCCTGCTCACTCTATGTCGCGTACGAAGGATAGCAGGATGGCATTTACTGTTGCTGGGTCCTGCTCACTCTATGTCGCGTACGAAGGATAGCAGGATGGCATTTACTGTTGCTGGGTCCTGCTCACTCTATGTCGCGTACGAAGGATAGCAGGATGGCATTTACTGTTGTTGTGTCCTGCTCACTCTATGTCGCGTACGAAGGATGGCAGGATGGCAGGGTGGCAATTGAGCGTCCCAACAAAAGCAAACACGGAGCCACCCTGACAAATAAAGGTGGAGCACGATTCAACACGAGGAAAAGAAGTGAAGCGGGAAAGCTGGTTAGAGCAAATCAGGTTAAATTGGTAAGAAAAAGGATTTAAGTTAGCATATATGAAGTAAACCTGCCGGCTTAATCCACTAGGAAAAGAATAGAAACTATGGAAAAGAGAGCACCGTTACAACCATCGGTAGGAACCAGAGGAACTCAACCAGAACTACACGTATGCTACCGTACACTACATCAAGCATACATACTATTCAGTCCCTTTTTGTTCAAGTGCGTTTCATGCTAGAATTTGTTCATTTTATAGATTGGCTCTTCAATGCGTTTGAATTTCTGTACGTTTTTATTTCTCCGTTCAAATCCATCGATTGCGCTGTTAGGCTCCTGCACGTTGCTGTGAAGGACTCATTACTAACTGAGGGCCTTTAGATCAGGTCGAATTCAAAGTTACACTCTTTACCTTGGAGCAAACACAATCGACATTTCGATATCTCCAATTTTATTTGAATTGATAGAATATTCATTTCAACGCTAACCGACACGTTACGACACGTTACGTACATTAAACACATGCCCATCGATTGGATGAATCACATGAATTGCTGTTCTGATTTGTGAATATTTTTCGATTTTGTATTTTCTAAACACTTTGTATGCATTACAATCAAGCCTTATCAACGAATCGAGGCAACAGAGATGGCATCGATGTATGGAGTGAACTTCATTCGGTGTATCATCAGAATCTACCCACAGCTGTTGTCGCAATACCTTGGATTAAGTGAAGTTTCTCCTAATATCATCGCTCACGGCAGCGATGTAACTACTGTCTAATAATATTCTTGTTCCTGGCAATCAATCAATTAACAACAATTACAAATTCTTTCATCACTATTCAGGATAATTAATTGACTGAACCCACGTGTCACTCAAAATATGCTGAAGTTACACGACACTCGTTTTACGACCCCAACACATCGCCAGCATCGACGAGATGCCAACGACCACAACCCTCGACCACAACGAGGGGAATCCAGACGGCGACGTCTTTGACACGGCGGAGGCGACTGAGGGAACCCTCGCCCAGGGGCCTCCTCCAGCGAGGACAGCGAGAGGAGGGGAGGGGAGCATATGACCTTTGAGGGAAGGGAGGGAATACAGGATAAACGTGGTGTGGAAGGGGTGAGCAGAATAGGTGAGGTAGCTATTGGAGCAAAGGGCGAGCCATCTGGGTGACCTCTGCAGAAAGAGCAAAGAGAAAGATGTTGGGGGGGGGTGAGCTGGATGGAAATAGACACTGAAAAAACGTGATTTGGGCTGAGAAGAGAGTGGTGGGGCTGTTAGGGCTTGGCAGGAGTGACATTGGTGGTTGGGGCTTTGATGGGAGTGACAGAGGTTGTTTGGGATTAGAGTGGATTGACAGGGGTGGCAAGACTTAGAGAGGAGTAACAGGGACAGTTAGGTCTCCGAGGGAAGGTTGTCATTGATAAGAGGAGAGTGACTGTGGCTGTTTGCCCTTAGAAGAGAATTCATGTGACTGGTAGGGGTTAAAGAGGAGTGACTGTGGCTGTTTGCGCTTAGAAGAGAATTCATGTGACTGGTAGGGGTTAGAGGAGAGTGACTGTGGCTGTTTGCGCTTAGAAGAGAATTCATGTGACTGGTAGGGGTTAGAGAGCAGTGACTGTGGCGGATAAGGCTCAGAAGGAAGTGTGAGTGGCTGATATGGCTTCGAGGCAACCGACAGTCGTTGTTATTTTGTTCAGGGGAGTGACAGTGGCTGTTAGGGGTTAGAGGGGAATGAGTATTGGTGTTAGTGCTTAAAGGGGAGTAACAGTGGCTATTATGGCATAAAGGGGAGAGAAAATGTTTGTTACGGCTTAAAGGGGAGTGGCAGTGGCTGTTAAGGCTCAGAGCCGGGAGAGACGGTGGCTGTTAAAATTTTTAATGGGAGTGTCTATGGCTGCTAGGATTTCTAGAGAAGAGACAGATGTCATTAGGGCTTGGAAGGGAGTGAAGGGGCCGTTAGAGCTTAGAGGGCAGTGAATATTCCTGTTCGAGCTAAAAGGTGAGTGGCAGGGGCTGTTAGGGACTAGAAGAGAGTAACAGCTGCCGCAGAGGCTTAGAGGAGATTGACAGTTTCCGTTAAGGCATAGAGAGGAGTGACAGTGGCCGATAGGGCTTGGAAGGGAGTAACGGTTGTTGTTAGGCCTTAAAAGTGGAAATTGGTGGTTGTCAAAGCTAAAGAGAAGTGACATGAACTCTTAGGTCACATAAGTAGGAGATGGTTTCTGTTGAGTCTTAAGAGGAGCAACATAGGCTGTTATTCCTTAGAGGTGGAAGTTGGTGGTTGTTAGGACTTATGAGAAGTAACATGGGCTGGTAGGCTAAGAGGAGTGAGAGTGGATGTTAGGCCTTAAAACTGATAGTTGGTGGCTGTTAGGGCTCAAGAGGAATTACACGGGCTGTTGGGCGTTAAAAGTGGGAGCTCGCTGGTGGTTTTTAGGGCTTAAGAAGAGTGAGAGCGGCTGTTAGGCCTCAAAAGTATGAGTTGGTGACTAGGGCTAAAGAGGAGTGACAGCGGCTGTTAGGCTTCCGTAGTGGGAGTAGGTGGTTGTTAGAGCTCAAAAGAAGTGACACGGGCTATTAGGCTTTAAAAGTGGCAACTGGTGGCTGTTAGGGCTTATGAGGAGTGACACGGGCTGTTTGGCCTTATAAATAGGAGTTGGTCCCTGATAGGGCTTAAGACGAGTGACAGTGGCTGTTAGGGATTAGAGGGAAGTGGAAGTGGCTGCTAGTGCTTAGGAAGGAGGGTCGGTGGTTGTTAATTCTAAAGGAGAGTCACAGAGACTGTTAGGGCTAAGAGGGCTTGTCGGTGGTCACTGGATATAAGCGAGGAGTGGTGGTGTCTGTGAAGGCTTAGATGGGAGTGGAGGTGGCTGTTAAGGTTAAGAGGGCTTGTCGGTGGCCACTGGATATAAGAGAGGAGTGATGGTGTCTGTGCAGGCTTAGATGGGAGTGAAGGTGGCTGTTAAGGCTAAGAGGGCTTGTCGGTGGCCACTGGATATAAGAGAGGAGTGATGGTGTCTGTGAAGGCTTAGATGAGAGTGAAGGTGGCTGTTAGGGCTTAGAGGGGATAGACGGCGGACAGACTTCATCGAACAAAATTGAATTTTGTGGACATTAAAATCTCCCTGTAAGGCCTTCTGTGATGACGACCCATTTCAGTTTTAAAAATCTCAACCCTTACGTCGAAACCTAAAATGAAGAGACACAGAAGAAACTTTCAGTGATTTTCCGAGAGGAAAATACTCCAAGAGACAGCAGGCATGTCGCACAAGGCCGATTATTTTAACGTTATTATGGATTACTTGAAGCACTGACAACATTCGATTTTCTACGGTTGTGTTTTGACATCTACTCTATATAATGAATTATATTTAATGTCGTATGAATAATAAAGCACTTATTTCAGACTTATTTCATTCAGATCTATTCCACAAGCGTTTCCAACAAGCGTTTAATACACACATAAGTAAGAGGAAGACATTGATATTCACCTCCAATTGGAGTAGTTCTGTGTATAATATATGCTTTTAATCTCTACAATTCAAGTCGACATGAAGGAAATCTGGAGATGTTTTTTAATTCTATAAACATATATCACTCGCAACATCATTTCATATTTCTAGTGCACCCGTCGCTGATGGCAACCCTTTATGCAATAACCGCAAATAACTCGAAATATAAATATACAAGCAAAGAATAAAGACTAGGAGACGGAGACATCTACGACCACGTTTCCAATGGAGGAGATGGGGGGAGCCAAGGCGCCTCAGATATTGATGGCGCCTCCCCCCCCCCTCTCTGTGTTCACGGCCGGGTAGGTGCGACACGTGCAAACCCAAGAATAAAGGACTCGGATTTAAGGATTTAAAATTTATTTAGGTATAATGATATGTTGACAAAATAACAGAAATATCAGAATACACAGATGATACGTACCAAGTCTTTGTCAGCGTGAGCTGTTCTGAAGACAACATTTGCTACCTAGGTGAATTTAATATTAACCTAAGACTAGGGTTTAGGAGTAAGGACCAACCGACGGACATTGTTGGAGGACATCCTCTACTCTCCACTTTTTAATATGTCGAGACAGATGCAAGCATTACATTGGACCATTAATTTCAAAAAAATAAGCAGAGTAAATCTGATCACTGACGTTTACTTTATCATGACTATTTACTGTTCCAACTGTCATTTACTTAGCTTGAGAGCAGAAAATGTCCGACATGAGGTTGTCTATTACATTACTCACACATTGTTTGGCGTACGATGGCACCAAATTGAAACTAACTGCATAGTTAGCATGACATATTAACATAAGCACACAGGAAATAATTTTTCAATGAGTAATAATCTATGGGTACACTAAATGGATGGATTTCTACAAGAACAAGATAATTGGAAATTTGAGCATGTGAGGGGAGAGAAAATATATATATACAGAATGAAAGCATCTATAATAAAAAGTGGAGCAGAGTAATCCTCTAAGCCCCGTTTAAATAATAATCCTTCATTTAACAATGTTAGCGGCTTGTAAAATCCCCATTAATTCCCGTCCACGCATAAGCAACTTTATAAAAAACATGAAGGATGTCTTTTCAAATTGCAGTGAAGGGCAGACGGATTAACCTTAAGTGATTGAAACAACCATCGAAATAAAGATAAGACTCTGAAGAGGTCGTCTACTATAGACGCCTGAAGAAGGGTATTTTTGTATTCGGTTTCTGGTATCCCTAAATGCAGATAGAATGTTTTTTAAGAATGCATATACGTACCTGTGTTTCTTCTATATCTAGAGGAAGGCATTGTACGTATATAAATACTTACGTATACAATTACTTTGCAGTTACTACCTATGCTTCGCTAGCCTTATAAATGTCTATGTGTGTTCAAATATTCTTGAACAATCGCCTCCCCGTTTTCTGTTCATAGTTTTATCGTTGTATGGTAACTTGCTGGTAATAATAATGGATACCTCCTACCCTAACTGGCGTCCATGGCCTGCCTCTAGGAGTGTGCCAAGTCGGCACACTACGATGTCATTTGTGCTTGTTGGGTGCTTTGTTTGTGATGATTGATCCTCCTCGCTTAGATCTAACACTCTAAATAGTACTAATTTAGACTATCTCGTGATATTCTCTTTCCAAAGAGGCAATACCTATTCTTAGATATTTCACAAAGAACCAAGCGACCGCTCTCTTCCAGTCAAATTTTCTGCATTAAGCAACCCTACAATACATGTATTAGGGGTACGTCCATATTAATGTGTCCTGTGCATCAATCTCCACGTTCATTTGGGTGTCTTGAGCGAGCCCTAAAGTGGCTGTAGAAAACAGGGGAGCTGAGCTGACGCACATAGTGCTATACTCCCTTCGTGCTGCTGGCCTGTATCGAGTCCTCCCATGATGTTGCGTTAACGCTCAGATGCCCAGTATATAAACCGGTACAGAATGGGGCGAACTGCTCAGTTGGTGAAGAGCAGCGAACTAAGAAACATAGAAGGGCGGAGGTGTACGAAGAGATACACATTTACGATTTAAGGCAACTTTCACATACGGAGACTTCATTAAGGCGTCACTAAACTATGAGCCACATGTTGTTCATCAACCACATGTTGTTCATCAACCACATGTTGTTCATCAACCACATGTTGTTCATCAACCACATGTTGTTCATCAACCACATGTTGTTCATCTTGTTACACCTTTTTTTTCTAATTTCAATTTATGCATGTTATAACAACCGGTATAAATTACTCCTCTTGGCCAGGGTTACGGACAGTATTATAACAACCAGGCTGCAGGACAACCATATTGATATTATAAGAACCAGGCTGCAGGACAACCATATTGATATTATAACAACCAGGCTGCAGGACAACCATATTGATATTATAAGAACCAGGCTGCAGGACAACCATATTGATATTATAACAACCAGGCTGCAGGACAACCATATTGATATTATAACGACCAGGCTGCAGGACAACCATATTGA
>SDVV010043757.1:0-10222 GCA_016164225.1 Gammarus roeselii
GCTTCCGTGGGCAGGAAATTCACCAGACATGAACCCCATTGAGAGTTTGTGGTGTCTGTTGAAGAATGAAATACATGAAGTCCCCATTACAACCAAAAAACAGCTTATTGAACGCCTCATAAAAGTATGGTTCCATTCTGACAGAATAAAGGATTTGTGCATGACACTAATTCGTGGCATGCCTAAACGGGTACAAGCCCTTAAGTCCGCTAAAGGAGGGCAAACAGACTACTGAAATACTCGTTCTGCATAAATAATATGAAATAAATCATATATCAATACATAAATTGTGTTTATTTCACCTTTTTATGTAAAAATACCGAAAATCTCAAAAATCCATAATAATTTTTCCAGTACTGTAAGTCTGAAAGGATATTAGAATGAGATTCTTCATACAATTCCCATGAATGATTTATTTGAGGTTCTTGTTTCCATCAAGTCCAGACATTGGTACACGCTGATGCGATATTAATTAATCAAAATAACTACATCAGTCTCAAGTTGAAGAAGTATCTGAATGACTATGTATTAAATATAATACTAGGGAAGTAAATTTGAGGGAGAATTCGAGAAATTGCAAAAAAAGAGGCAGACACGAGCAAAGAATTTCGTTGCATTGCCGGAGCGACTGTCAATCAAATTGAACCGCCGACTTCAATATCGTCAATGAAGTTTCATTTCTACTCTGCACTTTCCACTCGACTGAGCAGACCACAACTCTGAAAAAAAACGCTTGATCTGTGGGAGTGTATCACGGCACCGTCACTTGAAGAGGGCAATGCCTGCATTAGACGAATTAGGCAAAAGGTGGGGCTTCAATTAGAGTTTGGACAATAATAAATTGATTGGGATGGAAGAAGCGAACCTCGATTGGTTATAAGAATATTTCAACGATTGATTGCCTGTGAGGTGCAAGAATTGAAAGACAGAAGCGAGCAAAAAGTGATTAGTAAGCAATGATTGGTAGTCAATAGAGAGCATTGATTGATCGCACATCGCGATCGATTAGAGTCACGTGGGTGGCTGCTGAATGGAGCCTCAAAGTTGTCCAGTTCTATTTGAGAATCGTGGTTGATAAATAATAGGTTATTATTAGATCGAATTAAAACTTGAGACTCGACATAACTCCCCATCCGTTTTATTTCACCATGACATGTTCAATTTGCTGAAACGTGTGCGTTACTTTTTGTACACGCATTGATAACACTGTTCAAAAGCACATGATGGGAAACATCATGAAATTATTGCAACAAATTGAAAAAAAATTATCACCTAATGAGTTTGAATAAATATTTTGTTTAGATATTATAAAAAAAGAACACATGATCGTGTCATCGCATCATCATTTATATTGATTCCCGCAAACCATAACCATCTCATCGACGCCCACATAACAGAATCAGGATTTTTTAATAAGTGTGTTTACGAATAGAGAAAAACCCTATTTCGTTAAATTATCAATCTTGGAGTCGATTTCATACATTAAGAGGATATTCCTACACTTTTTTAGTACGATAAAACAATCCCTAACACTAAGCAAAACGATCCACAAGTTTATTATCCAGCTCAAGTACAATTTTGAAAATTCCTACACGTATTATTTTTTCAGATATTTAAATATCAAATTACTGTTTCTGTCATGAAGGTGAAACCCACTATTTTATGTGATCATTTTTTATACCGGTAAATAACTTCTTATTGTGAAATATTTTCGGATTAGACTTGTTAGTTCACAGGTCATTTGACCATATGTATACCTGTCAGTGCAATCAGTATTCCTCTGTCCGTGGGAGTTTTGTCCCCTGTGTACCCCAGCTACTTAAATATTCATTTAACCGCATTGCCAAACTTGTTGCTATGAGCCGCCAGACAACGGCTTCTGAAGTCAGCCCAACGAGGTCACCCTAAAATATGAGATCAAGTTTTGCTCCATGATATTGGTCACGATAAGGTTCAGGAATGAGACTAATGAATTGCCTGCTTCTAAAAGATTGAATAAATAAATAAAAATCTGACCAATTGAAGCAAACTCTGATCAAACAAACTATGGGAATGACGGTTGAGTCTCTTATGTACTCCAATTCAAATACACACAACCTCCAGCAATTTACCCGAGGCTACCGTAACTCAGTCTTTTCCCTTAATTGAGGATTTTTCCTGAGGTTTTTATTTCCTCGTTTGGTTACGTTTTGCAGCAATCATTGAACAGCAAGAAACCGTCATCCATTTGTCAAAAAATGAACTGTTTAACATCACAGAGGTTCAGACAAATGTATGTAACTCAAATGACCATCACATATAGCAAGCTAATCGCAACTATTCCAGCTTTGGACGTTTACAAACTATTAATAGAAAGAAATTTACTATTTTTCAGCGTTAGATTAACGTCATGTTAGGGCAAAATGGTGCAAAGCGCAGGCCCATTTTGATTTACTGTCTGAGGCGGACGTTCTGTAGTCAAAAGTCGGTATCCTTTTCTTGTAAATGACTGAGTCAGAACTGGTCTGTTTGCCAATGCGTGGATTGGTTTAAGGTAGAGTGTAATTTATATTGGGTCTAAATCTGAGTCACCGATGGCAAAACCATTGATCAGATTTCTGTATTCAAGCATTTGAAATATAAATTCGAGATTCCACCCCCTAATCGAGACCAAATTATTATTGTATCGTGCGCATTATTTTGAAGATCTACATTCGACTGGACGCAGTATTTTTCATCGCTTGAGCGAAACGGTGATCGATTAAGCCTCGTAGTTGGTCGGCTGTTTTGAATATGGGCAGTCTTCCAAGATCAAAAGAGAGGATAGTGAAACGTGAACATGGAACTCAAGGAAATGTTTACCCTCCACTTTTTCAACAGGACCTAACTTATGTGACTGTTCTTTGAAGAAAAATGCTTGCTTGAATGAGATTTTTGCAATCGCTGGCAGCTCTCTCCAAAAAGGGAAATTACTGCGAAGTCAGCTCTATGTTATTCCGGCATTTTGTTTATTCTCGAACCTCAACATATTACCTTAGCTCGTACACAAAAGCGAATTGACTTCATTACAGAATTCCTCGTAATCAAACTGTGTACACGCAGTCGCGTCCATGCAACGTGATTTACGGTCACCCCGTCACGTCAATGATACCAATCAGCCGGTGACCGTTCAAAACTTGTGACATTTTACCGCACAGAATCGAGCTAAGTCGTGAAAAGGCAAGGCAGTTTTAGACAGTAATCAAAACTGTTAGTTACGATCATATTGTTTCATGAATTGCTTTCTTGGTATGATCTATTCTGTATTCAAGAGTGAGATCATTTATCGTCCCAACAGGCGCCATGCATCATGGTTTAAGTCAGTTGGACCGGTTTTACCAATGCATATCGACTTGTCAGATTCTACGCACATTTTCGATCCGCCCAAAATAGATGAAAAAATATAATCAATTATCACATTAACCCATTCTAATTAATTTTAAGTTTTAAATTAACAGTTTAATTGTAACAGTAACTTCCTTTTAATTAGTGCAGTAGTTTGGAATAATACCTAATCAATTGTTAGCGCCGAAGAAAAATTAATAGGGTTGGAGGAAATGAAACCATTTCGGCGGTCATGTTACTTTTTGAGAGTATCAAGCGGGTCTGAAGCGCACAACCACCCATAAATTGAACAATAGTAAACTTCAAATGAGTACTACAATAAAAGTATCCCTTCCCTTCACGACAAAGTTCAGCACACATATATGAGTTTGACCATCGGAACATGTGACGAAAATCTGGCAACGCACTTGAGGAATTAAATAATACTAACTATGCAGTCTGTCAATTGGAGATGTTTGAAATAATGTACAAATGAAAGTGACTCCAGCCGAGAAAAGACGACTTCGTTTGCGATCTTTTTGTGAATCATTTGGGATAATTTCCGGTTTCATACATTTTCAATCTATTCCTACCAGAGTGTGTCAGGGTAGTACAATGAAGCGATATTTCTTTCTAAATATTTCGGTGTATATATGAAACAAATGTCACACAAGGTGCTAGTTCCTCAGAAAATGTGGCATGGGTGCGCTATGAAAATCGTTTACCGGCTTGTTTACTTCCATTATATTTGGAGATAATTGAAATGTTAATTGGGACGTTTGAGGAATATTTTTCTTTCATCGTGAAGAGTTCACCAGATAATTGCCTTCACCTTCAAACAGATTTATAGTGTGAGATTATTAAACAAATTTATTTGATTATTATTTGATGCCCGGATGAATACAAAATACCATTTGATAATAATCTGACATTTTTGTTACGGTAAAAGCCTTTTATAGCTTGTTTTGATTGATGTAGCATGTAATGTTTGGTTTCTCGTAATTGAGAGAAGGGATGCAGAGGTTCTCTCGGAGGAAAATAGTTCAAATATCTCAGGATTTTTGACAAAGTTGTCCATTGAACGATTCTTGATAGTCACTTTGAAGAAATCATGTCGAGCAAAGGATACCGAGAACTTTCATCCAGCGATAGGAACCTGTTTCTGTAGCGTTTCTGCTCGTGTTCCAGCCGCTCTGGCCGACCAGTCCAGATGGCAACCCAACAAGTCTGCATAGAGCTGCGGTAACATTTCCCGAAGGCTTGGAGTTCCAATAATGTGTCATGACTTTCGAATTCAAATTCAATGATTATGGAATATATACGAAAAAGGGGAACTTCAACTTAATATCAACTGAAAACGTTTTACATCTGTGAGTTTTTGTGTGAATATTAAAATAAATGCAGCAGGGAAATGGAGAGAAATAATATTCCACTATAAACCTTTTGTCCGTGGATAATTGGGATCTTCGGGTATAAACTACGAGATAAATGTGATCCCGTAGTACATGCCCGAAGACATGCCTGTGTTCGGGTCTGAACTACGTGTTTCAGAAAAAAATACAATGACAATATAAACACATATATACGATCGTTCTGAAATACATTCAATTTCGTCCAACAATCTCGAGTACATTTATTTATATCATTATTTGCTGGGGATTGAAGGACTTTAATTTTATTCAGGTACCATGACAGATTGATGTATAACTGGAATTTCAGAATACACATGATAAGTACTGAGTCTTCGTCGGCACAATTATTAAGATGAAGTGTTTGTATATTGCATTTATTCACGTTGTGTTTGGCACACTCACAAATATATTTTGAATCTAATTACATAGTTAACATGACATGTTACATATGAACAGGTAATAAAAATCCTACGTGTCATTTTGTTTGGTCCGATAATTTGAAACCAAACTTTTTTTAACTGTTTCATTAAATATTATACACTGAAACCGGCACTTTAATATTTTGCCTTGTCAAATTTTCGTAAAATAAACCCGTCGTCCTGAACTGTATCCCGTACTGCCTCTTCCAATCTGGCGTCTGAACTAATCTTCCCGAACCCTAGCGAACAAAATAAATAATGTTCCGACAGCTGCGGTCGGTGCGGCATATTTCCGGACACATTTGAAAGTCAGGACACTCGCCGCCAGGACGGAATATGGTTAAGTGCGTGAAGGTTTTCAGAAATAAAAGTCAGAAGTTGCACTCTACGCCGATTGTATCCCTGCTCATTCAGGCCGGGATGGTCAACGCGATTACTAAAGAAAGATTTTGAAATCGTTTGAAAACTGTTAATTGTGAAGACAGAATAAGAAATTACAGCGTTTGTAAAACGTAAAAATATCAAACATACAAGGTAGCTGCAATTCTTGGAAGAAATTTTGAACGTATGTTGTTCATATTTTATTCTCTAAAAATTAAGCTTCCCATTATTAGTGAAATCAACGTCAACGATGATTTGAATGGGATTAAACATTCGAGAATGAACAATTGTAAAGTAATAGTTGGCAGAGGTCATTGAACCACCGTCATCAGGGTTTGAACGCAGCAACTATGGTCACCTGGCCTCCAGGAGGAAACGCAAAGTTTCTCTTTGCTGATAACTAACATGGATTACTTAGTTTTTATTAAGGCAATAGCGAAAGGTGCCTGTCAAGTTGAAGCACAGCAACACCCCTCTTCGCATATTGCTCTAACCGCATAGTGAAAAAGTTGTCGGTCCGATAATTCAATACATACATATTTTATTTCAATGTAAAGATAAATAATGTATTCAATACGCCTCACTTATGTTGCCTAATGACATTCTATGTGTATCGGCTTCTAATCTTGGTTCTATATTGGCAAGATGAATGAGGTGTTACCGATAACTACAGTCGGATCGGTTATACGACATGAACACCTGGTCGTTGCCAGCAGCAAGCCGAGCGGGTGTATGCTTGAAACTTCACTATTTTGGTCCGAACAATCCAATACAACTGTCCACGGCCACCAACTGCAGTTACCGTCCAAAACCCGGTTCCTGAGACCGTTTTCTTACAAAGCACAATTTGGAATTGCTCTGCTAGGTCCATTTCCCATTTCTATCTTTCGACTCACAATGGTCGCGCCTGCAAAACAACATGGGAAGATATTGACGAGGCCATTTTTACTTATGATCAAGGAGCTATTTTTGTTCTGCAAAACTCTCTTCCCAAATACGCGTCGTTTGGTGAAAATTGCTATTGAAACATGTCAAAAGCATCTGCGAGATTCAACTTGTAGAATTCGAATGATTTGAATAGAGCTATAGATTCTTCAGAAACGAGTTGAATGGGATAAAACTATTTTCCATTATTCTGAGAAGCCAAAATTTACGACGTAACATGACCAATCATGTCTTACGAATTAAGATCATAATGAAATGCTTCTATTATACAACAAGGTTATCTAATCCGGCCATGAGTTATTACCGTCTATTATTACCGTCCATAACTTATCCCGGATTTTACGACACATTGTCCACATGAATTGTGTTCAGGCTATGAAATGGGTAAACAACCAACATGTTTTTGTTGAATAGTATTGAATAACTGCTGAAGTTATTAGCTTCACCTACTGGTTTGTGCCGTGCCTTGTCCTCATTTGATATTGCAGGCACAATCCAACATGACTATACTTAGGTCCGTGTCGAATGATTCAGTACATCTGCCTACTTTCCACGCCCCTTCCGAAACTTCTGCATTCCTTTCAACGCCTCTTCCATAATTGCTCTGTTTGCCCTACACGCCACTGCGCTACGTATCCCACTCATTCCAAGCCCCTTCAGCACCTTTCCACGTCACTTCCGTAACTTTCCGTCCCTCTGCAATCACACGAAGCCTCTCTCACTAATTTTCGACGCTCCTTCGAAGCCTCTACTTCAGTTTTCACTCAACGCTAGTACCTTCCACTCAATGTACCTCACACTCAATCCTGAAACACCTTCAGTTTTATTTCCCACGATCCCACGCCTCCTCATCACATCTGACTCTCTCTGTACGTAAAATCAGCCCTTGTCTTTCCCATTCCAGGTTCCTTCAGCACAACTATCTGCCTCACCACACCTCATCCGGCGCCTCTGCTCCCTCTCAACCATGACTCTACACTACCTCTACTCTAATGACTACGTCAAATTAGCCACTCACTTCCTCCCTCGTCAATACCACTATCTCCCTGCCAGGGCCCATTCAGCGTCTTAACACCTTTCCCAGTCCATTCTAACTTTGGTCCATTCCTTTCCACAAAATATCAGCGCGTCTTTATTTTTTTGCGAACCCCTTTGGTCCAACCCACGTAATTTCAACTTTTATCTTTTTTTTTCTACTACCATTTAGTTTTCCTCCCATATTTCTCAGGTCAATATAGCACCTCCCTCTTCCGTCCTCGTACCTTCAATACTCCTTCCATCACTTTTTACACCTATCAGCTCCTATATGTCACTTTCTACTGTTTAGTACACCACTCTCTCTTTCTCACACACTTTCGAACGTCTCCGATAGTTTTCCAGCCTCTTTAGCACCTACCCTTCCATCACACCCCTTCATCACCCCTCTCTCCAACCCATGGCTCTTCTATACCCCTCTCTCCCATCCCACGCTACATCTGAACCTTTCTCTTTAGGCCCACACCCCTTCACCACCTTTCCTTCACTTTTCACTTTCTCCGCCTCGTGCCAGAGTCTCTCACGCCTCTGTGATGTAAAAGCTTTGCGGGAAACGACGGAAGAATTCATCGCCTCAGCAGACCGCATCTTCTCCGAACCGAAGTTTTATTTGCCGTCGTCTTTAGTCTTGTTGACTTTGGATTACTCCGATTGACAATCGAAAATAAACAGAGAGGAAAAATCTTTGATCGATCAGCAACGATCTCAAATGGTGGTAACAGATTCATACAATAAAGTTGCATTGATGTGGAGCGCATCGGTTGATACACAAGGTGAAAAGCGCTATGCCGACGAAGAAGAATATTGGGGCGTCGTAGGAATACATGACTTAGATCGTCTGGCAGTTCTGCTGAGGATGAAAGCAACGCATTGTTTACTCAAGCGACAGCCCAGCTCCGTCACCACAGTATCGATTCGGCTCCATTTGCCCTGATCTGTCATTTCCAGTTGAAGTTTTGTCCGAATTATATTTAATTGTATATTTCAATTTTCAGTTCATGCCTACCCCATTTACGGGATGTATTGGCAGGAGAACGACCAAAAAATACCCTCTTTGATCACCGATTTGTTATAATGAGATGACGTGTACTACTTTCCACAGCTTGCAATTCGATCAAATGTGGAACTGGTTACAGCAAATTCCGACATAGCGCTGTGACCAGGGGCACTGAATTGCACGGACCGCTTCATATTCATATATGCAAAATCATTTTACGTCTGTTCACTCATGTGTTGTCCGGAACTTGATCAGGATTTGCCAAGATGGGGAAGACGGATTTTGTATTTTTTAAATACCTATGCAATCGGACTCAACAGCTTTTCACTCTGCATCCCTGTATGGGGCAGTCGGAGGAGGGGGACATTCACTACAACCCCTCTCTTACAACAGACATGTCCCAGGTTGTATCTTCGACACAAATCATCGTTCCAGTAACACTTGGCACTTAATGTGTTGTTTCTGATGGGATAACGACAGAGGAGCTGAATCCCTAACGCAAATGTTTGGTTCGATCCTCTGCTCCAGTGTGTCGTGTTTGCAGATGAAAGAACAACACTCTTACGGATGTGAGAACATCAGCCGGCAAGACTACTGCAATTGATGATGCACAGTTGTTTCCATTTGCACGGTTGTTTTATCGTAACACTGGCTGTCAACGACTTTGTTTGTTAGAGCCAATAAAGGAGTGTTATGAAACATCCCAAAAACTGAAACTGAAGTGCGTGGTCACTGGAGAGAGAAAACATTTCAGACGATATTTCAAATCCGAAAGACATAAGGGTGAGGTTCACGTGCAGCTCAATTTTGTAGCGCAGTGTTGCGCTGCTAGATGCGGCTCGGCGACCTAAGCACCATTGTATTATGACGCGAGCACCCGATGCACTACCGCGGCAGGTGGACTGACAGTGCCTCATTAGCTGTCACATGATAAGGTTGCTTCTTTTTTCGTGGTTGCCAAAGTAGATTTCTGGAGAAGTCAAAAACCGAAAGCTCAAAAGTCAATACAAGGACGAAAGAATGGAGGTTCTGCTCCACCTGATCATGAATGAACCAAATCGCAGAGATGTATACGGTATTTTATGAACCTGTGAAGCAGTGTCTTTCAAATGTTACTGGTGAAAATATGGAAATGATCGCCTTGAGATTGGTTACGTTTTATGTGATGTTTGAAAAAAAAATCAGTTTATAATGATTTAGATTGATACAAATCAAAATATGAAGAGACTTTTGATGAAGGTGGAACTGGAACTTATTTGCAAACATTACGCGGTTGATCTTTATACCACAACTGCGAAAAGAGAGCAGTATTATTGACTCGAATTAATTTAATACACGACTATAATCCAAATAAAACAATATTTGTCCACCACGACTGTACTCCTGTCCTTCTATATATGTGCTCACACTTCCTCGACTTCATTACGCAACTAATGATATTTCATCAACGTTTTCATAATTGAATGGACCCATATGGCCTTCAATTTCAGCCTAGAGGCCGTAACATATAAAGAACCGGGAAACCGACGCAGTATGGAGAAGTTATGTCCGTAAAGGACCTTCGTATACGGGTTCAAGCAACTCGTTGAGAATGTGACGTAAGACAGCAAAACTTGTGACCTGTAAATGAGGCGAGCAGTTTAGATGCTGACGTCTTAATTCACCAGATGTTTACGTCAAATGTATATGTA
>SDVV010043758.1:0-10222 GCA_016164225.1 Gammarus roeselii
GTTTATAATTTAATACTAAAGGCTGTATATCTATACATACATAATTTTAACGTGGGGGAGAGCAATGCAGGATCTGGTGGTATGGTTTGTGATGGAACAAAGTTGTGACGACTTATTTTGCCTTTTTGACAGTTTGTGCACTGCTCACACCATTGTCGGATATCTTTCTTCATGGCTGGCCACACATAACGCGTGGCAAGTTGCTGAACTGTGGCACGCTACCCAGGATGGGCGATGTTGTGCACTTTATGGAAGAATTCCTTGCGCATTGTCTTTGGACTGTGAGGTCGGCACACATTGTCATGTATGTGCATGTAAATTCCATCAACTTGTTGTAGGTGGAAGGTTGAATCCTCGTCTTCGAGCAGTGCTTTCAACTCTTGGTCTTGAAATTGCATCCAGGTATTTACAATAGGGTCTTGCTGCAGAAATCTGCAACTGTATTAATTAGTCTGCTCTACACTGGGCATAGGACATATTAAACACTGTTATTCTCACCCGTCTTCTGTGGAGCAGTATTCAAGGTAAGACTAAGTTGCACTGGCCCAGGCTATCTAGCCTAGCTACAGACTTTCTATAGGTTTGGCCAGTTAGTATTCGGTATGGGAACAATTTCCTTTGTGGCCACAGTATCACTTCCTTGATTTGTTTGCTATTTAGAACCTCCTTGCCTGTATTTATATGCAAGGATCTGATAACTGCCACGAGAACTCGATCTTGTCCGACTCGCAGAAGAGTCTAGAAAAAACCCGCTCAGCTTGATGCCATTTATTTAGTCAAAATAAATATTTGTTGCACTGCCATTATGGTTGGAAGCAGTTTGTACTAGCTGAACGGAAATGTAGTATCTACCTACAGATAGACGCAACAATGAGATCAAAAGATGCGATTGCTTGATCGTAATAGTGCTTGTGATGCACGTATAATGTGTTTATTGTTATTAGGATAATGTAGGGTCAATTAAGGACCTCTACATCCTCAATGTTACCCAGATTTGCTGAGAGGCACACACTCAATGAAATAACACTAAATGAATAAATTATGATTCTGTTGCCACTAGCGAGGTAGTTGAAATTTATTTTGTCAATGTCGGACATTATTTTAGATGTGTTGGCACCCATAGGTCGGCCTACTTGAATATGCACCAATAATCGAAAATATGGATAACAGATTCATCTCAATAACAATTGTTGAACAACTGTCCTTTACGCCTTTTTGGAAAAAGGGTAAATAGTAATTCAAATCACTTAATATCGATGGAGAGATCAACCATAATCTACCAACGCTTCCAATTGCTCTTAAAATTACTTCTATACCATAAGTGAATCTATCATTAGCACCAATATCACTTCTGAACAATATTTAAAGAATGCAATCCATGGACAGCTAATCTTCAATCCTACTGACCAGAACGATGAACAAGCATTTATAAATGGTTAAAAAAATAGTCTTAGCACTGACTACGAAAAAAATGATAAATAATATGAGAGGTCTATCCACGAGAAGCCTCATGGTATTCTGTTGTTTAACAAAGAGTTTCTCAAGTCTACAGTACACATTAAATTCGGGGTACAAATGTTGTATAGAGTAATGCAACCGGTTACACATACGACTTGCCAGATCCCTGAAACAAATGAGTAGGTTCGGGTCGGTTTCAATTCCATAATACAACTCACATCCAGGGTACAATTTTATCGTGTAATATATTTTATACACAATGAATTTGGGTACAGCTTTATCGAGGGCCTCGTTACATATAAGACGCATTTTGTTACGCATTTTACTACAGATTTTGTTACACATCAGACTTTCTAGTTCTATGGAACAAGAGATGTATATTCTCGTTCCCGACAACGGCTCAAAACATCTCAGTGGCATGTATTTCTGGATATATCGTACAACATGTCGTATGATAATAACCAAACCAATATAATTACAAGTATTTCTGGATATGTCGTATGATTACAACCCAATCCATGTAGTTAAATCTATATCAAAGGTTATTATGCCCTCTCTGACCCAATTCCCGATGCACTCAAAATCGTTCAATATTAGTCCAATTATTACAAATAAAACCAGAACTAACAAAAAATATTGCCTAATGTTAGACCTGCCTGACATGAGTTAGGTTTTGGGAAAAAGGATTTCATGTTGATGATATACTCACATTGTAAATAATAACCTACATAGTCAAACTCAATATGGCTTTCATGCTAAAAAAAAAAACTTGAGCTATTAAAGTTCACTACTGGAGATGTTATTGATGGGTTCGGCACTGAGGAAGTTACTGCTGCAACTTTTATGGACCTCAGCAAAGCTCATGTTTGTGTTGGGCATAAGTTTTCAATGGGGAAATTATGGCATTATCGAGTTAGTGCCATTGGCAGGAGGTTGATAAAAAGTTTCTTCTTGGTAGAAAACACCTAGAGCGGTGGAGTAAATATTCATCTCGTGTCCGTAAGTTAAATATATGAGTACTGCAAGGGTCGAATCTTTGGGCGCTTGCATTTCTGAGAAAGGTACGAAATTAAAACGTATAATGTGGTGCCCGGCCTGGTACTGCTCGATATCGTGGGATAGTGGCTTCGTGCTGACGAGGGAAGTCATGTTGCGTGAAGCTGGATAGGTATACATTTTACCTAGCTTATGGGGTGTGTTTCTAACCCACGGGATAAAGGTACGTGTTTATAATCCGCGGGGTAAACGTACGTATTATTCTGGAGTTAATGTAAACGTACGTGTTATTGACTACCCCATGATATACAACTACCCCACCATAACCACCACCATTACAAGAAAATTTCGCATCTTTCAGGGTCTTCCTTACTCCCAAGAATGACATTCTAAGGACTATTTCACACTTGTTCACATATAATAACGCGAAATGTCGACCCGCTGCGAATGGTCAAACAATTTCATATTTAGCAAAAAACACATGTTATGGTATAAATGGTCGACCATAGACTTAACTGAGAACATCACTTCTTAGTTGCCAAAAAAGTATAAAAATCGTGCGCCGTCCTTCGCATTTTCTTGTGCTACATCCTTAGTCGTCCCATTTTCAGCAACTCTATAAATGTGTATGCTACTACTTTCAAAACAATTCGAAGACCCATCATTCTTTGTCAATAGCGTATCATGAGAGCTCCGTCACATGGAAGCCGGCGTGAACACACTTTGCCACACGACTGTCAATGGAATATTCTCTTGGATTATAACATTACCTTACTGCTACTGTGTTTGTTTGCAAAGCTCGAGCTGTCGTGTGTCCGCTCAAACAATCGCTTGCCTGCTCTGTCAGCTCACGCAATATCATGTCTTCTTCTCGTAGTATTAGCCTTTCTTTCACGACGACATTGCTTCTGATATTATTTTGAGGTATAAACCATAGGCTTTATGTCGCAGTTTTTTTCCAATAGGTATCTAAGTCAAACAATCTTCACTTTGATGAGATCCCACAGTGCTAGGGTTCTAAGCCGGTAGGATTGTTTACTCATTGGGAGTTTGTTGGTGGGTGAGTTGGTTCTGCTCAAGGCTCAGTTGCTACAATTGACAAGTTGTGCCGTTGCTGTATCTATAGTGTCATTACTATTTTAAATATTTTACGAATGCTTTGACCTCCTGCAAGACCTCCACCAGCTTTAAACACTTGAATTGACAAAAACAAACTTTTTGTACACTTGTATTCTGCATTGTATAGCTACTAGTATTTGTCACCCTGATTTTTAACAATATTTACAGATCTTCTTGTTTAGCAATGATTAGGCCATCATCGGAGTAATCCGCACGGTTGATAGCCTGGATTGATTCCCCTTACCCCTTATATGAGCACTAACTAAAGGTTGGGAATGTCAGTATTTGACTACAGGACCTGAAAAAGCAGGTCTTTGTTAATATGTATTAGCTACTTGTAAAAATATGATACACACACAAAATGTTTGAAAAATCACCCAAGTAGAACTGTGTTCCTCAAGTACCTGTTAATTTGGGGTTGAAAAAATCAAAGCTCCACAAACTTTGATGCTGTGTGGCCAAGTTTGGTGGTGATACTTGGAATATGATGTAGTTGCATAAGAAAGATTTTGGAAAGCAATATATATTTTTGCTAACATATACAACTATACAACTGCGGGAAATCACCTGAGATAAAAAATAACATTGAGGGTGATTCCCCATACCATTTTGTTATTAAATATTTTATATTTTTCATAATTGAATAAAAATTGTATGTAATTCTTCACACCTATAATGTCATCGGAAATAAATGACTTTAAAAAATTACACTGCAGTTAATTCAAAATTGCATTGCTAATTTCACTATGGCCTGATGTTTATACCACAAGGTGATGAGTCTGGTCTTTGGTGTAAACTTCTGTTTGACACCTAGGAGCTAACTTTTTTACGTTGTCTTCATATCATATTTTCAAAACATTTATCAGCAGTATTTGTTGATCTAATAATATTTGAGTCATTATTATTTATAGGTGTTCAAAGATAATTCAGTGCAATTCGTGAAGACCAAAGTTTGTTATTTGAAAAATTAATTCTATAACAGGCCATATGACTTAAAGAAATACTGGAGCATAGGACAAGCATCATTATGACCTGTCAGGCATTCAATGAAATCTTAATTTGTTTTTATTGAGCTGATATATGCCAATTTAAATATATATGCTTTTTATTCCCACCCACAAATATTTTTTTTTTATCAATTAGTAATGATATTTGGGTGTAAAGGGATGCATTCTATTTAGTACGAGAAATTACCCCAGTTTTAGGGGTATGACTCTTCTCATCTTTTTTTGGGTTGATGATAGAATGTTGAAACTTACAATATATAGCTACTTCATGGCTGCAATACTTTTATACACACTAAATTCAAAGTTTAGAGGCTGCCTACTTATTGAGTTATTCCAAAATATGTCAAAAATACCGGTAATCAACCCAGTTGATGCTACCTACTCATTGTTTTATAGCAGGAAAGGCCAATCCCTGCTAGTTGTTCATGTCTCCACTCAGTATTTTGTTATTAATGTATCAAATTGCAGTGTGTCCAAATGCTTTTCTAGGTGCAAGAAGAAGCTATCTTTTTCCTTGGACTAGTTTAGCCAAACTAATTCAAAATTATTCCATGTCCCTTGTAGCATGTTTGTATGTGGTTGTGTTAGACACTCACGACAAAACCTGGCAGAACATTTCAAAAATAGCAATGGTAATTTTGATGTTTCTGATCAGAAAATAGGGTAGTACTGTTCTGGGTTTCATTCTGAAAGGAAGTCCACATTGTTGCTATGTCTTGTAAAGCTTGAGGCATTGCCTAACTGGTGTAAAAGTGTTGGTTTGGAAATGACGAGAATAAACTCATGAGCTGCTCAAGTTTTGCTTTTCCCTTAACCAAATGACATGCATAGTGGTCTGTCATTGTGCTAAATGAGAAGAGCATTCTCCCAATTGATGACATTACCACCCATATAGTTCACCTTTGTATCCCTCCACAGTCCTGACAGCCACACAAACAGGGCAATGCAGGCATGGGAGGCAGTATACCTTGGCGTGCCAGCAATCAAAAAGAACCACACGGCACAAAAACTGCAGCAAGACACTGGTCCCAATGTGCTTAATAGGTCAAGGAAAAATAACACTGAAGTCAGTCAACAATTGCACACAACTGGCAGAAACACAAACCAAAACTCAATCAAATCTCCATTGGATTCAGCAAAACTCATACAATACCTCCTCCAACTCCTCAACCTAAGCCCTCTTGAAGCCACAAAGGGAATCACACTGAATCACATCAGCAGGCAGACTGTTCAAAACCTGCGCACTGCAAGCATAGAAAATATGTGCTTATAATCTGTCTGACAGAGAGGAACCACCAAATTGAAAGAATGCCCATGTGTTCCAATATTTGGAGCTCTCTCAAACAGAGCAGACAAACTTGAATCCACAGAACAATGAAAAATCTTCCAACCAGATCTAAACAAAACAATTTCTCCCTCACAGAAAACAACTGCAAAGCTCTTAGCGGCTCACCATATTCCACATTAAATTGACAATACTTCTACCTGATGCTGGCCATATTGGTTAGGAACTATTTGAAAGAATCTATTTATTTCTTGAATACTTTGATGTTTGGGTGTAGCTATGTCTTTTGATGATTGTTCAGGTTTGGCATTGCATTTGACTTTACAACAAACTCTTTCCATGAGCTGCAAATCTTACCCACCAATGGGATGCCAACTAACTTTGGCAGGTATCAAACTCTTGGGCCTTAGCACTCCTTCTTGGACATTGTTTTTCAATTTGCTGTATAACATTTTGGTTATTGAATTGGTATTAAATATCATTTCACTCAATAGAAAACTTGGTGGTTTCCTCATTATAGGCCAACATTCATCCAATGGTAACGTCATATTTTCAATAAGAACATTTTACCAAAGTATTTGTGAAGCATTTCATACTTGAGTCATGATTATTTCAGGGTTTTGTGCAATTACTTCCAGTTATGTTACACTTGCAACTATAGAAGAATTTTGATATATGTGATGAAATTCAAAAGGCAGCCTAGGCTATACAACTATCAAGAATGAGCAGCTTGGGACAGGCATTGAAAATTACCTATCTGATGGTAAAAATCTATACCATGTCATTTATTGAACTGATATATAGCCTACTAATATAAACATGCATTTTCTCATGGTACCATCAAATTTTTAGTTTCTCTATGAACTGGTAAAATTATTGAGGGTCAGGTGAGTCACCCCAGTTTGAAGGATAGCAATGACTCCCCTGTAGTTTGTTGTATATATATATATATATAACATTTTTTGGTTGAAAGTAGAATGTTGAAACTAATGGTGCTTCATGGCCACAATAGTAATTAGCTACAAACACCACAATAGTAATTAGCTACACACACTGCAAATACAAAGTTTATAAATTACATGCTGCAATGGGCAGTCACATTGGTCAATGCTACTTATAAGTTATTATTAGGTAGCGTCAACTGGGGTGACTCCCCGTGGTCATTAACCCGAGGTGACTCCTTGCACCCCCTTTTTGGGCCCCAAAACGTTGAAAATCAGAATATTCAACTGCAAGACTTGAAAGAGCAGGTCTTTGTTTGTAAGTATCAGCTACTTGTAGAAATTGGATGCGTGCACAGAATTTATGAAAAATTGCCAAAGTGAAGTTTTTTTTTTCAGGTCCCTGATAATTTTGGTTTGGAAAAATCAAAGTTCCTCAAATTTTGATGCTGTGGCTAGAGTTTCCATTGGATTGGGGCCAAATATGGTGGTGATACTCTGAACATGTTGTAGTTCGTTGCATATTAAGGATTTTGGGAAGAAATGTAAATTTTTGTAGATATATACAAATATACAACTGACGGGAATCACCCCAGGTGAAAAAACAATAGGGGGTGATTCCGGCACCTATTTTGCTATTTAATATCTTTGTTTTTCTTCAATGAAAAATATTTAAATGCAATTCTACAGACATATAATAACATTTGGAAGTAAATGACCCACAATAATGACCAACAGCTAATTTCAAAATGCATAACTAATTTTATAATGACTATGTTTGTAATGCACTAGGCAAAGTGTCAACTAATGTTTAACGCCCAGGAACATTTTTTTTTATTACATTTACATATAAAGATAACAATACCTTACCTAGCATGACTTCTATTCATTTTAATGCAATAAGTTTGCTATAGAATTGAATACATAAATTTTTTAATTGTTTTATCATATTATTAAAGATTGTTAATTCATAATATTTGCTCATTTACCTATTCTTCTGGGTCATAATTAGTTTGGGATGTGGAGAAAGGACTTCCAGTAACGTTAGATTGCAATTATTGAAGAAATCGTTGTTTCCCGCGTTGAAATCGGAATAAAATAATTCCTTGGACAGTCAAGTATGACGTCAGCAAAAGACAAACATAAAAAAAAACTGTCAGATGTAATATTTTACATGAAATTTTATTTTAAGCAACTGATATATGCTAGTATAGGCATGCTCTATCTAGGTGCTCTCAAACATTTGATTTGCATTTCAATTATCGATATATGAGGCGTGCGGGAAATCAGCCAGTTTGGTGCGAGGAATCGCCCCGGATTAGGGGCCGTAGCTTGCCGCACGTTTGTTTGTAAATAACTTTTTTTTGGTTATTGATAGACTGTTGAAACTTCAGATGCTCCATGTTCATAATAGTAGCTATACACACCGTAAATATGAAGTTTCTTGGCCCCATACTTTTTGAGTTATTTCAAAGTATGTGTAAAATGAGGTCACCCCGTTCGACGCTTTATAATTATATAGCAAATGTTGTCTTCAGAACTGATATAGTAGACAGACTTGGTAGCTACATACATTATCTGAGTAGTGCAATCTGTTTGGATTTTTTTAATGCCATTATACTTAACCAAAGTTTAAATCCTATTAACAGAACATAGCCTGCTATCATGTCTGAAAAAAACTGTTTTAAGATTAAGCAGGATCTTGTTCTATTGTTAGCAGTTTTGGGGAGGGTGTGTTGGGCTATTTAAATCCATCTTCCTGTCCTCACTTGACAAACTATACACATTTTTTTAAAGATGGCGAGTTGTTTTTCATGGGCCTCTGTTAATACCGTTTTGAAGGTCATAAGTTTGTGGTATCCATCCAGACTTCTGGCTGGGATAAATTGTGATCCCCATGTTCAAGGGCAAGTCAAGGTATGATCCTCAGAACTACCACCCTGTCAGTTTGACTTTTATCTGCTACAAGAGCTTGGAAAGGATTATTGTTTTAGGTCTGGTTGAGTTTTTTTGAGGACAATGAGATTTTCTCGCTGCATCAGTTTAGATTTTGCCAGTTTTTATCTAGTGCCGATCAACTTCTCCTGGCTTAGTCAGATGTTTCGGAGTTGGTGGATGATGGATTTGTTGTGCTGCTGGATTTTTCAATAGCATTTGATGTAGTTTCTCATGATGTGTTGATTCACAACAAGCTGTGGGGCTGTGCTCAGGAAAGAAACTTCCCCAAGGACACCAGCTCCTCCTCATGCTGCCTACCAAGCTCCCTCCTCTAAAGCTTGTACTGCGCCCAAGCCTGAGATCTACTGATCATCAGCCCTCTTGGAGGGCCCCGCCACCAGCTTGGCCGTGAAGCAGAGTCTTGTGTGGGAACAAACCTTTCAACAAGCAAATGGATAACTGACTAGAACAAACTAAAATTCTCCTCCCCAGTGCTGTACAGGAACTCATAATGCCAGTCAACATCAGTCAAAACCTCTCTCATACTCTTATAATCTCCTCAAGACCATATGACCAAATTTAAAACCAGGATCAACTGGAAGCTCATCCATCTGAAAACAATACTTGGCTAAGGTAGGGGCATGGTGGCACCCCGGGAGAGGAGGCAAAATTGCCACAGATGACACCCAATCTTCCTCTTGACTACAGTGAGCACCAGATCAAGAATAGTGCCTGAATCAATAAAAGTATTTTCACTCTCCCACTGAGTGAGTCCAAGAAAAGCAAGTCAACCGGAGGCATATAATTAATATTAATGTCTACAGACCAATCTAACAAAGGCAAGACATCACCCTGAACAACAACCTCTCTACCAACACAGAATTCCAGCAGGAATTTGATCAGTTCAGCATTCTCCTCAGCCAAATGAGGGCAGACGTTAAGTCACCACAACTGAGACATCATAATCCAGGAGAGAAATGGCAGCAACATTAGGAAGACCTTCTTCAACTGGCACAAATTAAAAATTGTTTGCAACATATAAACAAACTCCATGCTTCTTTACTTCCCCCACCACATCTCCCCTCACCAGCTGAATCCCTGGAAAATCATCAAAGGACGGCAATACCAATGAAGTCAACCACAACTCACACACACCAACCAACTGCAAGTCCCACTGCTGCACCATATGACCAACATAAGATCCCTAATTCATAAAGGAAATCAAATTTACACAACACAACCGCAAAATGGTAAAATTCATCTGCAAAGACTGCCTGGCTAGTTTGAAACACCATCCTCATAGCCACCTGGAGATCCACGACCACCACCACCACCTGGACCACGGCTACTCCCGGCACCACGACCGCTTCCGCCAGCCTAACCTCGACCGCCGGCACGTCCTCGGCCACCAGCACTTCCCCGTCCGCCAGCACTTCCCCGTCCGTAAGCACTTCCCCGTCCGTAAGCACTTCCCCGTC
>SDVV010043759.1:0-10222 GCA_016164225.1 Gammarus roeselii
ATATAAATATAAGGATACAAGTATAGATCTTTTCCATTCGTTTAGTGTTTTAAAGTTTATTCAATAATATGTATACTGTAATTTTTGAAATTTTCACTAGGATTCGCAGTGGATATTGGGGTACTGCTTTTCTTTGAGCATGCCATAGGAAAAAATTATCGTCATCTAGAGCAATAAACTAGAGATTTGATTATTTTTTCAATTGGATTTCTTCACCAGCGGTGTTTGCCTCATCTATTTTCATCACACAATTTTGATTATAGTGTTAGTGTATTGACTCTTTCGTTACCTAGCCCTGTTTCTTGTCAGTGTGTCTGTTAGCTAATCCGTACACTTTTTGAAGTGTCCGTCGGCCCCTGTTTCTTGTCGTGGTAAGTTTCACTACCCCCTATTTATTGTCGTTGTCCATGTAAGATACTCCGTTTCTTATCTGTTTATTAGCCCGTTTTGTGTCATTGCTGCTGTTAGCTAGCTCGTTTATTGTCGATATGCTCATTAGATTCCCCGTTTATCGTCGATATGTACGTTAGATACCCGGTTTCCTGACTCTGTGTCAATTACCTAGCCCTAGTTGTTGTTTCAGTTCAACGTTGTATGCACATTTTACGTCCTACTCGATATATTTTTACTATAGACGTAGAAACTTGATAAGATTTAGTAGGTCAGTGTTCGACATTATTGCTAGAGTACGGGCTTATTTAGCTTCCCATCGCATAAATATTCGTCATCTTTGGCTATTCACTAGAAGTATATCGTTTAAAATATTCTTTTACTGTATTTGTATACAATGCAAATTAATATAACTTAGAAAAATATATGTTTCAAGCGGTCATTATGCTCTATGATATTGGCTCTGGCACACGTTCTATACTAACTTGGAAAAATATTATATCTGATGTGTATATACTATTAGTTGTTATTGTAACAGTATTCCGCCACATCCGCTGTAGCTCTCAATTATGTAAATCGGTCAAGCGTCTTGGTAACCTATTCACCTTAATAATGTACGTTGTTGTAGGTTACCTCATATTGCAGGGTTTTTGATGTATTATAAAAGTATGGAAGATAATAGGGATGCATTTTTTGTAGGTATACAATTTTTTGGGATTCGTTGAGTTTTATATGTTCCCTATAGGGTCTACATCACCAACGTTCAAAATTCTGCAAGGGTGTTCCACGAATCTCTTTACGCTATGGTAAACTCAATTTCTGCAAGATAGTGTATGTTTAAGTCCAGTATTGTAAGGATTTCCTTAGCGTATTCATGGTTACATAGGAATCAGATATGGTTACTCTTATTAGATTTTACTGGAACAATTCTGTACATTTTTACTAGAGACACAGCATCAGTAAGTCGTATGAATTTGTTACAGATTTAAACTGGTATCGTAGTATTATTACTTTACTACGCAGGATCTCAGTGTTGATTTTCTATCAGATATTTTTGGTGTTGATTTTATGTTAGTTTACAATCTTAGTAATGCTTCAGATCACCTTAGGAGGTAAAGTATAGGATTATTTATATTCTAATAATTACAAAAATTGGTAATGTATATCGGCATGAGGTATTATTGATTGACCATACACCTTCCATATTGGTGTAGGGTGTATCATCTTGGTGTGGTAGGACATACCGTATATCATTCTTAACCAATGATGCTTTAGACTATAGCAGAGAAACGTACTTAGATATTTTAAAGTCGTTGTTGTATGATTTTAAACGGTCTTCTTAGGAATATAACTTTATTAGGTATAAATTCGCGTTATAAATTCGCGTTATAAATTCGCTCAAGTAGATGGAGAGGTTCAAAATATTGCTACATTTTACCTTCTGACTTTAAATCTGTGGTACTAATTCAGGTTGTCTTGGAGAACTAGTATACCAGATTTGTATATAGTGTTAGTGTTAAAAAACTGCATCAGTTTATTGATGATCTCAATTATGTTATTCGGTCACATGCTTTCACTGTATGTTTTTTGCACGCATGTCTTACTTCTACAAATGAACGTTAACCGTTTGCAGTTTTTGCAGTTGAAATTATTGCTTGATACAAGTATTGTTATGAGATTTCGTTGAAATTCAGAATATCACATATATTCGAGCATTCAATATGTCCTCACTAGCATTTTTACTATAGAACTTGCGACGTTAGGACCACAGTCAACAAAATCTAGAATATAAATCACGCTAAGTTTACATAATTAGCGATTCATATATCAATGAACATGAAAACTAAATGGATACAAAATGGTTGCCATTCACAGATTGATACGTTAATAACTAGTCAACCTAACCGAACCAACCTTACCAATAATTACGTATTTCTACTCAAGTTTGATGGTTGTGAATGGTATTTAGTCGTTAATTTATGCCATATACGAATCAAATCACTCCACATGACTCCATTTTGCATATTTTCTTATTAACAGACACCATGTAGACACATGCACACTTTTATACCCATATACAGGGTCGGAGCCGGCTTCGGTGCCGGTACTATGTAGACACATACACTTTTTTAGACGCAAATACAGAGTCGGTGCCGGCACCGGTGCCGGCATCATGAAGACGCATGCACACTTTTATACGCAAATACAGGGTCAGGGCCGTAACCAGTGCCGGCATCATGTAGACACCTACACACTTGTATACGCTTATACAGGGTAGATGCCGGCACCATGTAGACACATACACACTTTTATACGCATACACTGGGTCAGCAACGACACCGGTGCTGGCAACACGTAGACACTCACTTTTAAAAGCATATAAGGTGTCGATGTTGACTTTACTCGCTATATTGTTACATGTTTGGTGCTATGTATCTGTTTACGTCTTGTTATCTTGTTAGGTTTATATATGTCGCGAGATATATTTATAACCGCTGCTCGTTACCTTCCATATATTGATTTTGTATTCAAGTTGAAGCTAGCCATAGGTAGACGGCAAAGATCGAAAATTACTGGTCAGGTTCGGTGTTGTCATACGTTGTTCTTGTTGTCATCCGTTTTTTTTAGGTTACAATAAGACAAAATGGTCACCATCTGTAGCATTTCACTTGAGATCTGCGATTTCCTATAGAACGAATTCACTTTATTTTGTTACACGATATTTAATGTGGATCAGTTTCACGTCATTTTAAGTTAAAATATTTAGTTATTCTAACCTAACCTTACCTAGCCTACCAATAATTGTATTTTTTTCCCCAGTTTAATGCTTGTGTAACGTTTTTTCATTCATTTGATTAATGCTTCATACAAATCTATTCTCTCCACTTGGCTCTATATCTTAATCCATCATTAGCAGCTTGAATACACTTCTCTAATTTTTGATTTAGCAAATATCATCTAATTTTCATATGTAAATTACGTAGTTTGTTTGAATGTTTGAGACAATTCATACTATTTTTGACGTTTTTTTGACACAAATCTACATCACTTTCACCTATGTTATTCACACCCAGCTTAATCTAACCTATCACAACCAAGAATTACGTATTTTTACACAAGTTTTCATGCTTATGTAAGTTATTCAGTCATTGATTTATACTTTATACTAATGAATCTCTCCACCCTAGTTCTTTTTAATTTCGTGGTCAATCTTTACCACATTATTTGGCAAAAATCAACCATTTTTATCGTAGATTGCTTGTATGTTATAAGTAATTCATAGTTGATATGAATTTCACACAAACGAACCCACACTCCGTCTTACACTGAGTTTACCAAATTTACCTCAATATCTCCTGAAACTACATCCTTTGATGACATCCATCTATGATTTACATTTTCTCTCCAACATTTTTTTTTGCCTATACAAAGACTGCGTTTGAGATAAAGCCACAAAAAAATTGTGGTGGCTTTATATTTATTCATTTTTATTTTTTTTCTGCAAAGATTAGACACCCCATTACCCCATTATTTTCACAATAACGCCAACTCATGCTATGCCACATCCTTCCAGTTCAGAACCACAACGTGTATGTGTCAAAAAATCTATAACAACATTAATTTCAAATAATAATCAAATTATGAAAAAAAGATCAGAATTTTTTAGTGACAGCAGAGACATGTCGTCTAAAGTATGTCCGATCTCAAAAATTGTGATTTTTTTATAATATAATGATTATTTAGAATTTAAATTTTGTTATAGATATTTTTACACATACACATGTACATAAGCATGAACATACACATGTTCATACACACGTAGATGCACATAAACATACATACACTGACGTACACAGACATTTATACATGCATGGGTCGTATCATTGACGATCAACGTTAGGGGCAATGTTCCGCGAAAATAGCTTTTAATCTAATCATATTAGCTAGCTGCATGCCGAGCTTGGAGTCAGTGGAGCCGGACGCATCGTCTTCAAATATACAAAAAAAATAATGTTCACTTTGCGAAAATTAGTCTACACGTGTTGAATGAAGGAATTTTCGAAGATGATATGAATTGCTACGGACAAATGTTGACTAATGTTGAATATAACAGTTATCTCAAAACGAGTAATACAAGAATCAAACGAGCTGGTGATATTATTCTCATATGGATGAAGAAATAAGGAAATGGGGTTTGGGTAGCTCAGGTCGAAACGTTACAGTCGTATGTAACAAACTTCAAAAAAATATATGAAAGTAAATCTCAAAATTGATATGATCAAAGTAAAAAATCATCGCGAGTGTAATAAAGCTGAGGTAATGGAAAATAAATTATACCTACGGGCAAAAGAAAAATCTGTTTTGCATGCAACAATTTCTTAAAAATGATTATCAGAATGACTTTGAATTGGAGCAGTATCGAATTATTAAAGTTCAAATAGAAGATGCATTGCACTTGTGGAATCATGGACATGGAACAGCCTTCGGTATTCGCATTAAAGATACGAAGGAGTATATGAATAATTTTGAAAGTAAACTGAAATACATGCAGATAAATACATGCAGATAACACATGTAGATAACATTGATGACGTACTGTGATCATTGAACCATGCAGAAAAAAAGACTAATAAGCCATGTAACTCCTTAAAAAAACATAAATTCAAAATGGGTATATATGTTTCTATTATCGTAAAGCTCAGAGGTCAAGCAATGGAATTGGAATAGAGATACATCATGTCAGTCTGTCGGAGGTCATTAGAGTATGCCGAAGTTTGTAGAAGAATTTGTTTCAAGGAACGAAGCAAAGCTCAATTGGGGTTCATCACAAATTAATCATTGCCATATAACTATCTGGGTGTAATGATCTTGATGTGATACAGATAGCGATTTTATAAATCAGAGTCGGTTCAGATTTTGCTCAGTTGACAATGTGGTTCTGAGCTGGAAGGATGGGGCATAGCTTGAGTTGGCATTAGTTTGAAAGTGATAGAAGAATAGGGGTTATTGATCTTTGGATAGAAGAAATAAAAATGAATAAATATGAAGAACAAATTAATTTGTAGCGCCATCTCAAACGCAGTCATCGTCAAACAAATGAAAAAAATAAAAAATTGCTAATTATAGGTGGAAATCATCAAAGAATGTAGTGCCAGGAGATAATGAAGTAAATTAGTTATACCTAGTTTTGCGAATTCCAAATGTTCGTGGAAAATTCGTAACAAGTATGAATTGCTTATAACATTCAAACAATCTACGATGAAAATGGTTCATCTTTGCCAATTAATATGGTAGAGAGTGACCACGAAATTAAAGAAAAACTAGGTGTAAGTGATATATATAGCCGGGTGGAGAGATTCATAAGTATAAAGTTTAAATCAATGACTGAATACCTTACATAACAATCAAAACTTGTGTAAAAATACGTAGTTCTTGGTTAAGATCGGTTAGGTTAGGTTGGGTGCGAATAACATAGGTGTAAGTGGTGAAGATTTGTGTAGAAAAAAATTAAAAGTAGGATGTATTGTCTATAACATTCAAACACACGACGTAATTTACATATGGAAATTTTGTGATAATTGCTAGATAAAAAATTAGAGGAGTGTATTCAATCTGCTGATGATGGATAAAGATATAGAGCCAAGTGGAAAGATTAAATATGTATGAAGCATAAATCAAATGAGTGAAAAAACATTCCATATGCATGAAACTTGAAAAAAAAAACTAGTTATTGGTAAGGTTGGGTAAGATTAGGTTGGGATGACTAAATCCTTTTACCTAATATGACGTGTAACTGATCAACATTAAATATCTTGTAACAAAAGAATGAGCATTCGTTCTATTAGAAATTGCAAATCAAAAGTAAAATGTTACAGATGGTGATCATTTATTCTCATTATAAGCTACACCAAGGTTAACATTCCATGACAACACCGAATCTCAATAGTGATTTTTGAACATTGCAGTCTACCTATGACTAGCACCAACTTGAAAAAGTCGATATATTGCAGGTAGCGAAAAACGGTTATACATATATCTCATGACAAATATAACCTAACAAGATTACAAGACGTGAAACAGATACACAGATACATAACATCGACACCATATATGCGTATAAAAGTGTATATGTCTACATGTTGCCGACACCGGTGCCGCTACCGACGCTGTATGTGTGTAAAAGTGTCTATGTGTCTACATGGTGCCGGCACCGACCTGTATATGCATAGAAAAGTGTCTACATGGCGCCGGCACCAGTGCCGTCACCGACACTGTATTTGCGTATAAAACTGTGTGTGTTTGCGTCTACATGGTGCTGTCACCGGTGCCGGCTCCGACACTGTATATGACTATAAAAGTGTGTATGTGTCTACATAGTGCCGGCACCGACTCTGTATATAAGTATAAAAGTGTGAATGGGTGTACATGGAGCCGGCACCGACCCTGTATATGCGTATAAAAGGGTGTAGTTGTCTATATAGTGTGTGCTAATCAAAAAAAAAATCTAAAGTAGAACCATGTGGAGTGATTTGATTTGTATATCGCATAAAACAATGACTAGATACCATACACAAACATCAAACTTGAATATAAATACATACTTATTGGTGAGGTCGATTAGGTTAGGTTGACTAGTTATTAAAGTATCTGTTAGTGCATGGCAATCATTTTGTATTCATTAAGTTTTCTTGTCAATGATGTCGTAGATTGATACATGAATTGCTAACTATGTACCTAGAATGTGATTTATGTTCGAGATTTGTTGACTGTGGTCTGTACATCACAATTTCTATGATAAAATGCCAGAATGGGTATAGTGAATGCTCGAATAAGTTTGATATTCTGAATTTCAATAAAATCTCACGACAAAACCTGAATCAAGCGATCATTTTAATTGTGCAAACGACCAACGGTTAACGAACATTTATAACAGTAAGACGTGTGGGAAAAAGCATCTAGTAAAGGCACGCGACCGAAAAACATAATTGAGATCTACAATAAGCTGATGGATTTTTTTAACACTAACACTCTATACTAAATCTGGTATACTAGTTCTCCAAGACAACTTGAAGTCGTACCCCAGATTCAAAGGCGTGAGGTACAAACGTATCAATATTTTGTACCACTACATCAATTTAAGAGAATTTATACCCAACACTACATCAAATTAGGCGAATTCTTACCTAATTATGATATATTCCTAAGACAACAACAGCTCAAAATCATACAACATCAATAAAGTAGTTACAGTAAGTATGTTTCTCTACTATGGTCTAAGCAGCATTGATTAAGTATGTTATACGGTGTATCCTACCACTCCAATGTGATAAATCCTACACCAATATGGAAGGTGTATGGTCAATCAATACGTGATGCCGATATACATACCAATCTCTGTAAGTAATGGAAATAATCCCATACTTTACCTCCTAAGATGATCTAAAATAGGACTAAGATTGTATAATAACATATAATCCACACCGAAAATATTTGACAGTAAAACAAGCACTGAAATCATGCGTAATTAAGTAATAATACTACGTTACCTGTTCAAATCTATAACAAATTCATAAACCTTACTGATGCCTTGTCTTTAGTAAAAATATACAGAATTGTTCCAGTAAAATCTAACAAAGGTAACCGTATCTCATTCCTATCTAACCCCAATTACACTACATAAATCTTCATAATACATGACTAAAAACATAGATTATTTTGCAGAAATGTAATTTACTATAAGGTAAAGGGACTGCATGGTACACCCTAGTAGATTTCGAACGTTGAAGATGTAGACCCTATAGAGAACATTTAACACTCAATGAATCCTACTAAATGGTATACTTACGAAAAAAGGGCATACCAATTACCTACCATACGCTAATAACATATTAAAAACCATGAAATATGAGGTAACCTACAACAACCGTATATTGAAGGTAGATATGATACCAATACGCTTCACCGATATTCATCATTGAGAGCTGCAGTGAATGTTGTGGAATACTTCTACAATAACAACAAATAACATATACACATTAGTTAGACTACTTCTCCAAGTTAGTATAGAACGTGTGCCACATCCAATATCATAGGGCGAAAGTACCGCGTGGAACATATATTTTTCAAGTTAAAGGCAATCATATATGCAATGGATACATATATAATATAAGTACATTTTAAATGATATACTTCTAGTGAATCGCCACAGATGACGTATATTTTTTGCGTTGGGAAGCTGAATAAGTTTGTACTCTGGCAATAATGCGAAGACTATAACCACTTAATATATGCAATGGATACGAATATAATTGAAGTATATTTTGACTGATAAACTTCTATTAAAGCGCTATTGATGACGAGTATTTTTTGAGATGGGAAGCTAAAAAAGCCCGTATTCTAGCAATAATGCGAACACCATAACCTACTTTATCTTATCATGTTACTACGTCTATGGTAATAATAAATCGAGTAGGACGAAAAATGTACGTACAACAGTAAAATGATACCACACAACTAGGGCTGGCTAACTGACTCAGTCAGGAAACTGGGTATCCAACGTACATATCGACAATAAACGCGCTAGCTAACAGCTGCAATGACTAGAAAGCAGCTAACTAACAGATAAGAAACGGAGCATTTAACATGAACACCGACAAGAAAGGGGGGGGGGGGGGGAGATAACTGATACAAAGACACAAACAGGGGCCAGCTAACGGAGACCTCAAAAAATGAACAGGTTAGCTAACAGGCACACCGACAAGGAACAGGGCTATCTAATATATACACCGACAGGCAACGGGCAAGGTAACGGAAGAGTCAATATACCAACAAAATTGTATGATGAGAATACATGGGAACCCACCGTCGGTGAAGTAACTCAATTGAAAGAATAAACAAATCTCTAGTATATTCCTCGAAAAGACGATTTATTTTTCCCATGGCATGCTCAAAGAAAAGCAGTACCCCCTATATCAAAAGCAAACCCTAGTAAAAATTTCAAACAGTACAGTGTGCATATGACTGATTAAACTTTAAAACACTCAGAGGCACCTCAAAGCAAAGGTAAATCAAATTTTCATTAACTATGGCTTCCACGGCATAATCGTAGCAGAATGTCAAATATACATATGTATACAAATTGCAATCAAATATGACTGAAAATAAGATGATATTTGAAAAAGGCAGAACCTAATGTATCCTAAGATCGTGTAACTGTATAAAAATATTCGGTTCAAATTACGAGACCAATGCAAATTCAACATATACCAACCGTCCATTATTATGTATGCATCACACATTATTATAACTTACAATAATTCAATATCGATTATGTAAGCAGCAGCTTCTCTCTCTGAGGGGTGTCCGACCAAAGACCACCAATCGATATCTGCAACAAGATAAGACAAGTCGACCATGCTATATGCGCTTGATAACTGTCCCCAATTGGTACATGCGGAAACATGGTGTCACCGATGTTCAGGTTCAAACATTTATAGGGTGTTGTGGGGTAGACAGATTCTCGTAACAAAGCTGCTGCATCCCTAAAATATAAACATCAATCTGGCAACTGCCTAAGCATTATACCATTCTATAACTATAAATATTGTATTCAAAACACAAAGATATACACAAACCAAAACCGTTCCCTAGAGGCAACCAAAAGGGATCAACCAATCCAATCGACGAGTGGTCATTAAACCAGATATAAATATTTGATAATAACGTCTAAAACACAAAAATTACCCAATCAAACCACGAAATTCTTCACTAAGATAAAAAAGATAGGAGTAACCTTACTTGAAAATTTTCAGAAGCGTCAAGTGCGCAAGCA
>SDVV010043760.1:0-10222 GCA_016164225.1 Gammarus roeselii
CTCTTGTAGCAAGCCTCATATTGCCTTACAGGTACAAACCAAGCTACCAGCCTTGTAGCAAGCCTCATATTGCCTTACAGGTACAAACCAAGCTACCAACTCTTGTAGCAAGCCTCATATTGCCTTACAGGTACAAACCAAGCTACCAGCTCTTGTAGCAAGCCTCATATTGCCTTACAGGTACAAACCAAGCTACCAACTCTTGTAGCAAGCCTCATATTGCCTAGCAGGAGCAAACCAAGCTACCAGCCTTGTAGCAAGCCTCATATTGCCTTACAGGTACAAACCAAGCTACCAACTCTTGTAGCAAGTCTCATATTGCCTAGCAGGAGCAAAACAAGCTACCAGCTCTTGTAGCAAGCCTCATATTGCCTTACAGGTACAAACCAAGCTACCAGCCTTGTAGCAAGCCTCATATTGCCTAGCAGGAGCAAACCTAGCCACCCGCTGTTGTCGCCGTCCTCACATTGCCCTGAATTAGCAAACGTATAGCTACTAGGTCTTGTAGTCGGCCCCACATTGTCTCGCATACGCAAACCTAGCCACAGATACATAGAACCGGCTTGACCTTACCTTGCAAGCTCTAGGCAAGCCATGCAGTCACACGCTCCTGTAAAAGGCCTGGCATTAATTACAAACTCTAACCCAGCCACGTGCCGTGTAACAGGCCTAACAATGTCCTTAGAATCGCTAACCCTGCCACACGCCGCTGTAGCAGATCTGGTATTTCTTTTCAACCTCTAACCTAGCCACAAAGCTCTTGTACCAATCCTGGCTTTTCTTACTAGCACTATCTAACCCAGCAACTCGATCTTGTAGAAGGGCTGACATTGTCTTAAAAGTGCAAACCAAGCCTCGTTCTCATGTGCCAAGGTTTTAAGCTGCTAGTCTGAAGCAGTTCAATTACGTTCTAGTTTTGACCGATTGGTATAAAAGCATTGGACCAATCCAGGAGTGAGGTTAGATGAACAAGGATAATAATGAATAAAATCAGTATGCATATGTTCTTATTTCCATAGTAATGAAACAACAGTGGGTTGTTGAAGAATGGAAACTAACGCTGCTGGCACATACACTGAATTGTATTTCCGGCGTCATACATTTGATAAATTGGTCTGGTAGTGAAGAGAAATTCACGCACTTAATATAGGACATGAGTAGCTCTTCCCTCAGTCACACAACAGATTGCGACTCTTCCTGCACAGCTTGCAAGCCTTTTAACCCACGACGTTTATGGGCTGCCCATACATTATTCTGCCACTGGTCAAAGTGTCACACTCTGAGTCAGGAAGTTTCCAAGCTACAACCGCCAGCATCCAATTGGAGTCCATCGTGGCACCGTCCGGTGAGAAAACGTTCTATCAATATTCATTGAACGATTTATTTGTATAAATTCTGATATTATAGACTTATTGCAAACTGCTGGGTGGTGCAAAAGTGTCATAAAGAATTACATCTTCGTCCTTAAATAACTGTAGCTTTATAATCAAGGATTAACGATCAAATCAAATACTCTTGATTCGGTGGATGGTCCTTAGTCCTGTTGAAAGGTTAATACAGGAGTGTTAAAGTGTTCCTTTGTTAGGTTTATTATGTGACGTAAAAGTCTCATGTGTACTCTGAACAATTATTTATAGACAGTACGTGAGGCTATGGCAACCATGAACCATGACTTGCGACCTAATTCCAACTTCAAATAATATGCTGTAACAAATGCTTATCGGGAGCGCCGTCGGCTTGACTGCGTTTCCGTCTTTGAAAAGAGACTTACGCAACATATTAACTTGTTGTGATGTCATATTTAAATGATTGTTACAGATTGCCAAGTCGTCGATGCAGATACGAACTTGGTCAAAACAGCGCGTCTTGTCCGAGCAACAACACATCCTGTGGTCGATCAGTTGTACTGCCCCATGTACTGTTACTTTACCCATTAAAATAACCGAAAATTATTAAAATTCCCGTTTAGGATGAGACAACAATTGTCATGATTGATCATTGCTACCTTCTGGCCCAGACAGCAGTGCCTTTTTATACCGTAGCTGACCAAGCAGCACGATTTAGCTGGGACAATGGAACTAAAGTTGTCTGGCCCTGTTGCTGCGTCGGCTCTCATTACTGCTCAAATTGTCCCCACATCTTATCGTCACTTGACCGTGTGCAGAGCCTACTGGGCTTGCACGTGTGGTGTTTTACTGAAGTATGCAACCAAAGGGTAGTACCTTAGCCTAACATAATACAGAGGTGCTGCCCGGAAACTCTGTTGATTCCACCTCTGGTAACAGTTACCTTTTGATGTCACTCGTGTTAGGCTCTCATGAATCGGTCTACGGAACTTAGGTTATAGCCTAGAAAACTTTGCTAGCCATCCTGATTGAGACTGTAGTGTGGGAGCACCGGATTATAAAGTGCAGGGCGTCAACAATTGGTTGACGCCCTGCACTGCTTGGGAGGACCAGGATGAAAGTCGATTGGAACATGGCTGATTTTGGGTATAAATGACATTCGTTTCGACTGAAGAATAAGACACAGCGATAGATAGCAATTTATTTTACATACAAAATACAATTGTTCAACCCACCAGTCAAGTCACAACATCCTGCAAAAGGATACCTGGACTTTGTTTCATGATGAATACGGTTGAGTTGCTTGTTTCTCATGAATATTTTATTACAGTTCTTCATCACTAAAAACAACCCTGGAATTGATATAAAGTCTGGTAGAACCGATTTTTTTCATTTTGAACCCTACTGATTCAGTTTGTGTTTGGAACATTTCGTTTCAAATAAAGATAACTTTAAGTGTAAACAATCAATAATTTTTTAATTGTAAAATGAGCCATTGCAATTTTACTGCGGAAAAACAGGATCAAGAATATTACCGGGGTCTTTACTCTCATTTTAATGGATCATTTTTTCAAACAGGCATTTAATTTCTTACTTCGCATTTTCAGATCAATTCTATCCATCGCTATTATCTAAGCTCCCAACAGACCCCCTTTTCTAGTTTACTTTCATGCTATTTGCGTGTCCTAATTGAACTTATTCTCACCCCTCGCATGTCTCCTGCAGCACGTCCCCATTTATTCTCACCCCTCGCATGTCTCCTGTAGCACGTCCCAATTTATTCTCACCCCTCGCATGTCTCCTGCAGCACGTCCCAATTTATTCTCACCCCTCGCATGTCTCCTGCAGCACGTCCCAATTTATTCTCACCCCTCGCATGTCTCCTACAGCACGTCCCAATTTATTCTCACCCCTCGCATGTCTCCTGCAGCACGTCCCAATTTATTCTCACCCCTCGCATGTCTCCTGCAGCACGTCCCAATTTATTCGGCTGTTGCCTGTTACTCAAACTCGTTCCTCCTATCGGGTGCCAAATGGTCGCTTAGATTTTTTTTTAAACAGCGGGCGCTGGCGCCAAAGCTGAAGGAGGGCGGGGAAGGCGGACTGCGGTCGATGGGCAAAAACTTGACAAAAAACTTACTAGATATTCAAGCTCGACGGAGCCTTGAATAACCTCCTGCTTAATGAGCAATAAATAATCATTTTAATATATTTCTGTAGCCAAAGGAATCATAACATCGTTAATTTCGTGAAAATTATGACCATAAATGCATCTCAATGTGTTGTGGATTGTAAATTTCAGTTAAACGGGCAGAATCTACAAACTGTTCATTCAAACTCGTATAGCTGTATTCTAGTCAATTAAGGTTAAATTGAAAATAACGATCTATTCAGGCATTTAGCGTGTGTTCAATAGATGGTTAAATATTGCTGAAGAACAATATTCCATACTATTTGAATAAAACAATTCCTTAATATTTCGATTGGAGTTAATTTATACCCTACCTAAGAAGGATCCCGTCCACTCACATCATCAGCATAACTAATACCGCTCTAAATAAATTATAGTTGCCCATTATCTGGGAGCACACCCAATTGTATTTTCACTGTAATCCGATATGCAATTACTTTGACCCAAACTATCATGCAATCCAATTCACTATTGCTATGATTTAACATTTTCTGCAATCGAGCAAGCAATTACTTTGACCCAACATTTCCTGCAATCGAATTCACTATTACTGTGATTTAACATTTTCTGCAATCGAGCAAGCAATTACTTTGACCTCAACCGACTGCGAGGGTATTTCCTGGAAAATTATAACAATTATTACGGGAAAATATGATGTTAGGATTTAGAAGGACGTGAATTCATGCAGTTCGGCAAACCCGTTTGCAACAAAGATCGATCGATTTCCAACAGTTTCAGAGAGTGGCCAATGCTAAATAATCACTCCAGTTTGTTCAGTCCATTTGGTTGAGGATTAAAGAGTTGTAGTGATATTTTTGCACCGTCATTAATTCTGCATTTAATCGAAAGGTAGAGGAAGAGTTGTGAATGACGGGGAGGTAAAGGTGGAGTTATGATACGGAAGAAAATCTAGGCTACAGCAAAAGAGAGTTGAAAAGATCGTAATGAGTGCAGTGAAGGTGGAATTACATCCCCAAAGGTACAAACGAGGGTTCCTGCACACGTTAGGGTTAAACTTCAGTAGATTTCTCAGCAGAAATCGCAGCTGGAATCAACTGACCGCCTGAAAAGTGGTTCATTGCAGCTTCTCAACAGTTCTTCAAACGGATAGTCAATCATTAAAATTAGTTGGAGTTGAAGTTCTGGAAACTGTCGCACCAGCCGTCGCTTTGATATGTTTGTTATTCTGTTAAAAGGGGCTTGAATGATTTACAGAACACTAAACTGCGACAATGCGCACAGTTATTCAAAACTAGTGTAAAGTGTCCGTAAACGGCCCGGGGGAGAGGGGTCCGTAAACAGCTCTGGAGGTAGGGGTCCAGAAAACCCCTTGTTAAATATTGTTTGGTTATGATTACTGATTATTAATGGTTTGCAAATATGTATTTTAAAGGGTAATTATTACTGTACGAATTAGTGTTATAGCTTCTTTAATTGGTATATTCTCACGAAATGGTAGCCTGGTACATGTGGGTTTGGCTGTATATGTAGGATTGAATTATTATTGAGCTTCTAGCGTTGTGATGCCATTTTATTTGTGTTTTTATGGGTTTATATTGCAAGTCTTTGCTGAAGCTATAAGTTGTTTCAATTTAGTTGCACTTATAGCGTTGTGATAGGAATTTTGAATAGGTTTGTTGAGGGTAAGTATAATTGTATGATTTTATGTTTATTTAATTTGAATATCCGCATGAGGTGCTGGCCTGGTACATAGTAGGTAGGCTGTATGTGTATGATTTACTTATCTTTCAATAGGGGAATATTAAATCGTGGTATTTAGTATTGCAGGCACCCCTATTATTTCAGTGAGTTTGTATTGCTGGACCATTTTTTTTATTTATGTTACTATTAACCGATGTAGTTACCGTTGTAACAGGATGTCGTTGCTCGATCGTTATCTAATTTAGGTATGTTGACCAGAATACGTATGAGTGAAATTCGGAATTACGTACGTGGTTTATTATTACAGAGCAGAAGCTATGGTATTTGATAAAAATCCCTCCATTTTTTTTCTCGTATATGTATATATTTTCTGAGTTTCATCAGGACACAGCTTTAAGAATCAAATAGTAGGCGCTGGATACGTTCACGTATTTTCAATCCGTATGTCTGTGGACAATTAAAAAAGTTTAAGATTATATACATTTTTTTATTACATAGTAGCATGGATACATATGAACATTTACATCAATCTATTTTTTTTCATTTCAGGAGCGTTTGTAGGGGCATACGTTTACGTGTTTTCAATCCGTATGACTGGGAACAATTGAACATGTTCAAGTTGATTGGTATTTCTTAATCGTCACATGATTACATAAGAACATTTACATATTAGGAGCAGTCAATTGGAAATGTTACCACTGCTTGCTATGGTAGTGGCAGACCTTTATCCGTCAATGTCATATTGAGACATCTCGAGTCGCCTCCTCTCGTGACCCGGCCTTATAGCCAGATTGCATCTGTACATGTCAGCTTACGGTACCTTTAATCACTTGCCGCGTTGCTGGTGAGAATGTTTTTATAACACATTTGGACATGCATCAAGAAACCCCCCACGTCGGCAAAAATTCAAACCATCTATGATTACAAATTTGCCCTCTCTGCTGAATAATATGGGTCGAAAGTGATCACGAAGTAGAAAGAATAAGGTGTAAGTTGTATGAAGAACCGTATGGAGGGGTTCATATGTTTATGACCTACGGATTGAACAAGGTGAGAAGCGGATGGGTTTAATCAAATACTATAGCTTTTGCTCTATAATAATAAACCACGTGCATAGTTCCGAATTTCACTAATATCTATTCTGGCCAACATGCCTAAATTAGATAACGCTCGAGCAACGACATCCAGTTACAACGGTAACTACATCGTTTGATAATACCATAAATAAAATATTGATCCAGCCATACAAACCCATTGAAATAATTGTGGCGCCTGCGATAATAAATACCACGATACAAAATTATCCTATTAAAAGACAATTAAATCACAAACATACAGCCTACCTACTATGTACCAGGCCAACACCTCATGCGGATATGCCAATTAAATAAATAATAAATCATTCAATTATACCTACCCTTTACAATACTTATTCACAAACCAATAATAATCAGTAATTATAACCAAATACTATTCACCAGGGCGTTTTCTGGACCCCTACCTCCAGGGCTGTGTACGGACCCCTATCTTCGGGGACGTTTACGGACCCCTATCTCCATGGTGTTCTCTCCCTCCCCTCCCCTATCCCCCATGCTGTTCACGGACACTTTACGATACTTTCAAACGATGTAAAGGCAAATGGGAGCTACTGTGAATGGGGAGTAAAGCCTGTTCCATAGGATATTTGAGAGCATAAGTTTATTCAGATAAACAACAGGTTTACGTAAATCCAAAACACCTCTGCTTGAAGCCTAGTGAGACCCATCTTGCCAATGAACAACACCCTCACAGAACACTGCACAATAGACTTTTTAACGTATAATTCTGGTGCCTGCACGTCTCTAAATGCCGGCCGAAGCTTGATTCTAGTTCAAACAATGCAACGGTGGGAGACGCGGGCCGCTGGTCGGCGCACCATTATTGATACTGTTAACCCTAGCCCTGAAGAGCCCCTCCGCCCCAATTAAACTAATTAGGCAGATGGAGGCTCTGGACGCGCCTCCCGAGACCGTTGCTCTGCTCCATCCAAACTGAAATTTCCGACGTGTTAGCGGAAGAGGCAGCTATACGAGTTTGGCTCCAGCGCTCAACGTGAGATAGCTGTATTTGCCAGAAGTAATTTAAAGTAAACAGCATTGATCGGACATAGGACGACTGAATGAAGATGGCAGATTGTGTGACGGCGCTGCAATCGGCTCATGGACGAGACAAGCTGCTGAGCTCACGTTGTGCTAGCGTTCGGATTGCTAGACAAACGAGACAACCAACTGAACAGAAGTTGTGGGCGAGTTTTACTAGGAAGACGTACGAAACAGCAACGCTAAGGTTGTGGCAGGCCCGAAAAGTTTGGTGTGGGTCGGAAAAATTCAGGCAGGCGAGGCAAGCAACTGAGATAAGAGTTTGGTAGAGCTTTCTGATTACCAGAATTCCAGGTGATCCGCGCTGAGAGTTTTGGCACCCATTGGCAGCTGGGTGAGGCAAGTACAACTAAGCGGAAGTCAATTTACATGATGTTGGGATAGAACTGTGATGTGAATTATTCAAGGCCAGCTACTGTTCCGAGGTTGTAGTCAAGCACAGCTTGACCAGAGGACGAACTAATGTTGCGAAAGAAGTTATGGTACAACTATGATTGGTAAACTTATTCTGATGCTGATTTTGTAGATTCCTCTACTAGAGTTGTTTAGTTTCTGTGATTTGTATGATTAATCAGAAAGAAGATCAGCAATGACTGCTTCTTTTTTGCCTTTTGACGTCACGACAGCAGCGGCTAGGGTCGTCCAGTGACGTCACGACATCAGCCGGCGAGGGTCGCCCAGTTTTGAGACGAGGTCTGCCGGCGTGGGTCGCCCTTAGATGTCACGACGGCAGCCGGCGAGTGTTACCTTGTAACGTCGCGACAGCTGCTGGTGACAGATGTTGACGTGAAATTTCTGCAAATAATTCATTAGATGAGTGTTTTGTTTGAACTCAACATTTTGATTTCTTCGTGATATTCGATCATTGGTATATGACTGGGAATTTAAGATATGTCAAAAACGCAGTACATTTGAAAAGTAATAGTGAGATGAATGGGTGTCGTCGATTAATTGTGAGACTATTAATTGTGCGACGAATGGGTGCCATCGATTAAACAATAAAAGCAGCTTTCAATTATCCTACCTAATAATTCGTATTTTGATGCGGATCTCTGTACCATGCAGCCGACCTCGAGCTCGTTGTCCTTCTGTTTCGATCACTTCGACACAAATAATTCGTTTGCAGTGTAATCGATGCGATTCAATCACCATTACTGTGTGTACAAATAGCCAATTCTCGTAACCATTTATTGACTTCTTTCTACCAGTGGTCTTTGTTTGAACAAGAATATAGCCCACGTCAACAGAGTCGGAATTATATTACACGGGTCAGAACCTTTCACTAGCATATTATCTCTATCTAATCCTTCAGTATAGAACTATGATGATATGTCGCAAAGAGCTTGATAGATAAGCATAGTGTACTTGGGAGACAAGCCCAGTGGGCATCCTAGACGATGTCAGTATACTTGATTGGCCAGCCCATGTAATTTATTCCCAAGCCTAGTGTTCTTGATTGCAAGCCTAATGTGCTTGATAGACAAACCCAGAGTGCCTTATAGACATGTTCATTGAACTTGATAGGCATGCCCAGTGTGCTTGAAAAGCAAGACCAGTGTGCTTAATAGGCAAGATCAGTGTGCTCGACAAACAAGCCATGTGTACTTGATAGGCAAACCCGGTGTGCTTAATAGACAATTAAGCCCAGGGTATTGTATGGACAAACCCAGTGTATTGTATGGACAAGCCCAGTATGATTCTTGGGCTTCGTAGGCAAGCTCAAACTGCTAGAAATACAAGCCCTGTGTGTTTCATAGACAAGTCCGATGTGACGATGCACAAGCTTAGTGTGCTGTATTGAGTGTGGTTGACAGATCAGCAAATAGTGCTTTATAGACAACTCCTGTGTGCTTTATAGACAAGCCCAGTGCGCTCGATAGACAAGCACGGTGTAGGTGATTGACAAGCCCAGTATGCTTGCTATACAATCCCAAAGGGTTTGATAAGCCAACTCATTGTGTTTGATAGACCAGCCCAGTGTGCCTGCTAGACAAACCACGGTGCTCGGTAGACCAGCCCAGCGTGGAAGATGGACAACCAAAGGGCTTATGATATATGAGCTCAGTGTTCACAATATACGAGCCCAGTTTGTTTAATATGTATATGCAATTAGCCACACGCATTTCAATCGTATATGCATTTAATCGAAGTTCTGTTTCCCAACAATTAGAGAATTGAATTTACACGAATTGAGATCCATCAATAACAAAGCAATGCCAGAGCAGATTTTGCAATAATCTGTTGCAATGAGATGGAGGCAGTGCAGTGTTAGATGCCTGCAATAATCCTTTGGCATGAGAAAAGTTTGTATGCTATACAGATGAAGAGAATATGAAACGGCCGTACGGATTTGAAATGGAGTAAAAATATATTCGACGTAGGAAATAAATATAGCGAGGCGTTTGGATTGAACTCACACAACAAATACCAAATGTTGAATGAATTAGTCTTCGCAACAACTTTGATTCAAATGTATGGAAGGTTTATATAGACAGGTAACTAAAGACATGTATTTTGCATGACGTGCTGTGTGGGAGGTATATATAGACAGGTAACTAAAGACATGTATTGTACATGACGTGCTGCTCTGTAAAACATCAAAATTCAACGGTGTTCCCCATGTTTCCTCACTTGTGGAACCATGATGTACCTGGTGACTTCACCGGATGAACCTGATAAAGCCTGTCGTCCTCTGCCATGTGGTGCCTTGCACCCTCACCTGCTTCATGCAGTGGCTCGTTCCCTCACTTGATGCACCTGAAAATGCCAGCAGTCCACTTCCATCTTATGCCTTGCACCCTCACCTGCTTCATGCCGTGGCTCGTTCCCTCACTTGATGCACCTGAAAATGCCTGCAGTCCACTTCCATCTTATGCCTTGCACCC
>SDVV010043761.1:0-10222 GCA_016164225.1 Gammarus roeselii
GGTAGGTGTGTGCACATATGAATGCGTATTAAACTGATTGTCTCCCATATATGTAGGCAGGTGTGTGCACATATGAATGTGTATTACACTTTTCGTCATCCATGTATGTAGGTAGTCGTGTGCACATTTGAATGTGTATTGGTATGTGTACATGTATGATGGTATATTGTGAATTCCATTCAGTTCGATGTAGGCATTCCAGCAGCACTCTAGAGATGAGTTGCGATGTATTCTTTTTCGAAATGGTTACAACCGTCGTAGAAGAGAGATAATTATCTCACTTCGTGTATCAATGTCATATGGTTACAACCGTCGTAGAAGAGAGATAACTATCTAGCTGCGTGTATCAATGTCAAATGGTTACAACCGTCGTAGAAGAGAGATAATTATCTCGCTGCGTGTATCAATGTCAAATGGTTACAACCGTCGTAAAAGAGAGATAATTATCTCGCTGCGTGTATCAATTTCATATTGTCCCAACCGTCGTAAATGAGAGATAATTATCTCGCTGCATGTATAAATGTCATATAGTCCCAACCGTCGTAGAAGAGAGATAATCATCTCGCTCCGTGTATCCATGTCATATAGTCCCAACCGTCGTAGAAGCGAGATAATCATCTCGGTCATGCCCGCATTGCAATGTGGTCATGCCAGCATTGCAATGTGGTCATACCCGCATGGCAATGTGGTCATGCCCGCATCGCAATGTGGTCATGCCAGCATTGCAATGTGGTCATGCCAGCATTGCAATGTGGTCATGCCAGCATTGCAATGTGGTCATGCCCGCATTTATATGAACTTTATCGCAAGTATATCCATCATTGTATGAGTTTGATTTTAATTAGAAAATTATTATTGATAATTTACATTTGATATAAAAATAATCTGAACTGCTCTCATTATATGAATGCCAATCAGCTGGTCAATTTTCGCATTGGGGTAATCATAATTGTCCAGTCAATGCACTTACATTAATTGGATATTTAAATTAGGTACTCAAGGGGCACGCACTTCATAGGGAGAGTGACTACTGTCAGTTAGACCTTTTAGCTAATTACTACGCGCTGAAATGATATTGGTCCACTTCTGGGACCTGACTGAGCAACTTACCTCCCAATAAATATTGACGTGTAGCATCACCTACCATGGGCATCCCATTAATTGACATCATGACTAAACATTCAGCCCAGACTTTGGGAGAACAAACTCAATCATGCATGAATAAAAACATAACCCAGTTCTTCCACCCTGACCGGTCTGTTTATTGTACTTAAACTGGCTTGAGTGGGTATTAAATGTAGGTCTTGAGCTTATGAACTGGCTTAAGAATACTCATCAACTGACGATGGTGGTGGTGGGGACACAGGTTACCTAGTGTTACTTTGAGCTTTCATAGTATATCTTTGCTCTGATTAAAAATGTTTAAATGCATGTGAAACAGGATTCTATCCTGTTTTACTTGCTTTTGCTTTTCTGTGGAAACGAGCATTTTACTTGGAGGAGATTTCCAGTATAAATTCAACTACAAACTGATGCACGCACGGTATAATCAATTGCAATGGTATGATAATCGTGTTCAGAACAGAAGTATCCTTATTTATAAAATATTCTTGAGTTGGACGCACCACCGAGTATGAGTGATAAAAGTTAGCGACATTGAAATATTCGTTAATATAAAGATACAGAAGAAAGGCAGAATCCTACAGGAGGGGGTGGAAATGAGCAAGGCGCAGCGCACACTCTTCTCAACCCCTCACACACATATCAAAACTTAGCCCGTTAACACTAAAGGGTCCGACCAGGGCCCCGCAACACACACTTCGGGTCAGAAGAGAAGTGTGTGTTGCCAGCAGGGGTCGATAGCTCGCTGATTTACCCCTGTTACGGCATATTTGCCGGGCCCTACCCCACCCACGTCCATGCCGTTCCTCAGCGAGACAAAATGGGTGGGAAATCGCATCTGGGCACGTCAGAAAGCATCCATACGCAACTATTCTCCACTGCTGCCCGTCCATTGCACGTTTTTTTGCTACCTCTGGACCGATGTCTCTCCTCCCTAAAGCTTGCTTCACGGAACACATCCATCCACAATTTGGGTCTACTTCCACTCACTATTTTCACCAATTTCCCATCATGCATTCTCACCGTGTGCCCGTACTACTTCAGCACACGTGAATCTACTCTATCCTTTAACTCATCATCACCTTCCAATGTCGAACGTCATTATCGATCCTATCCCTCCGCGTCACTCCGTCAGACCTCTCACACACCATCTTGCCATCTTGAAGGTATTCAATCTTCTCTCTTCTGTCCTACTCCCACGTCTCAGCCCCGTTGGTTATGGTCTATACAATTACTCCATCATACAACCTTATCTCTGTCTCCAGACACAACGACCTACAGCTGATTTCACTCGTCAGTGCACATAACACTATACGCACTTCCTTTACTCAAAATTTCAAGTCAGTTTCAACTATGTACACTATACGCACTTCCTTTACTCAAAATTTCAAGTCAGTTTCAACTAATTCAATCTTCTCCACATGAGAGCCTAAGTACTTAAAATAATCTACTTTCTTCCATAACTCACCATTTAGGCGCTGAGTTATCCAGTGGTGTCGACATATGTCCGCTGGAATCGAATTTCTCAAACTACTCATCTCATTACTTGAACTCACATTAAATCGCAGTCTCCTCTCACGCTCTCTATCGCACCCCCGACACTGGCCCACACAACGTCTCCAAATCTGTCACTGGTTCTGTACCATCCCCAAACAGCAACACACTCGACTGCCAACTCTGCACATCGGCTCCTAATAACACTGAATCTCGACAGAATATACCCGCGTCCACCTCCCTGACCACTCCATCCATGTAAAAATTGAACAGCTAGGGGGCCGTAACGCAATCTTGCCTCTGTCCCACTTTCACTGGGAACCAAGCACTCGCCTCGATCTCTACTCCGACACATGTCTGCTGTCAACATCAAAACGCCAGACCTCTCCTAACAAGTTTCCGCAAACTCCGTATAGACGCAGCCCTCTCCCCAAAGTCTCCCCGTCGCACCGATCGCCTGCCTTTTCCAGATCCATGAAGGCCTTTACAGCCGTTAGGCCTTTCTTACAGACGTACTTCTCACTGACTTGTCTTATTGCAAAAGTCTGATCTGCACATCTTATACCACTCCAAATGCCGCTATGTTCCTCGCTAATCATACCCACTGTACTGTCTGTAATCCTCTCGATTAACATTCTCATGTACAGCTTGACCCAACACACAACAAATTAATACCTCTCGAGCTGCTGCAATGTTTTTTTCACTCGACATTTCTGCGGCAAAACTACGCAAGTACTGCGCCACTCAATCGGCACCACGTCCGACACCAATCACATGTTTATCAACCTCCACAACCATTCGACTAACGTGTCACCACCCGTCATTATGCACTCCGTCGCAACGCCGTAAACAATAGGGTTTTTTCTTCTCCTGCACCTCCTCTTCAACAATGTCCAAACTATTTATCGCTCCCAAAACCGGTATAACTGCACCATTATTCACTGCAACAACGCCAGTCATTCTGACACCTTCAGCATTCAGCAACTTCACAAAATACTCAGCCCACCTCTTCCGTGCATCCCCAGTCTCTAACAGCCAACGGTCGTTTACAAATTTCTTTCCCTATCCTTCCCTTCATTTACCCCTTTCCCTTTCCAGATCAACCTTTAGTTTTCTTCAAATTTTCGCACAACCACCTACCCCAACTATAATCTGCGACCCTCTAGCTCTCCTAACCACACGCTTCACCTCTTTTCTCTTCACTCTAGTTGTCTTAGGCCACTTCCAGCCTCACCTACAACCATTCCTCAAATCCTCCTCTTATCAGCTCCACTGCCCTTTTACTCTCATCGTTGTTGTTGTTGCTTAGCCCCGGTTTCCACCTACGGTTGTGGAAACCGCGCCAGCGCAATGCCCGAAATCCTCGATACCCACCGACCGAGACAAAGGGATGTGGGAGATGATAAAGGGTTGACCGGCTTAGTGGTGGGGTAGAGTGTTTTTTGTTGCTATCTGGATTAACTATGTGAGCTGTGTGGAAATTAACAAAAGGCCACACGTCAGGTATAATTTAAGTCGTGGACACCAGAACATTGAAATTTGCAGCATGTTCATGTCCCTCAGCCACACTGCAAAGCCCCAACCAGACGCGTGCAAGGATAGCCTCATGTGGAACAGGGATGTTTTGAAGGAGATAAATTAAGAAGATTATTCGCTAGTTCATGAAAAACAATGAGTGTATATGTCGTGTCTCGGTGTCTTGAAAGTGTCGCTGGTCTGAGGTCCGAGCAGCGCACAGGCTGCGTCTACGTCAACACCGCAGAGATGGCGCACAAGGCGCAATCCTCAACGGTGAGGATATGCAACAGGGTGGGTTGAAGGACTTTCGCTAGGGCCATAGCCCCAGACGCCGCTACCGCAGGCAAGGCATCTTGATGGAGTTGGTTCACCTGACTCATGTAGGTTCCCTCGTTCTACCACTCGGCGCTCACCACTCACATTTTCGTAAAAAAAAACGCATCTCTGATCGTCTCCCATTCTTCCTCAATATTCCAAAGGCCTTGCCCTCCCACAATGTCATATTTCTCATACAACGCCTGCTGGAACTCCTCAGCTCTGCTTGACAAATTCAGTTCACAAACCGTCACTACCTCTCTCCCTTCAACCGCGCTTTCCCCTTCTACACTCTCTTCAAAGTTAATACAAAATCTAACAGAGATCGATCCCCCATTGCACCGCGGGCATCTTTATCCATTTGTTTTTGTGAATATCTTGCTTCTTGAACAAGCTGTTCCCATTATTAGCTCCCGCTTTGTGCCCAACCCTAATAGGATCTCTCCGCTGTAATTTCTACCTAGAATGTCATACCTCCATACCGCATTCTCTACCACTACATCTCCAACTCTGCATTTATATCCCTAGAACCACCACGTTGTATTGATCTCCAAAACACAAAATCACTCAGGTTATAGGAAACGCTCCTTTTCCTCTCCATTTCTCTTCCTACCCGTCTCGTAAGCACTCACAAACGCTCACCAAAGACATCAATCGCTAGCAACCAACCGATCACAGAGTAGCAACACCTCATCTTCTTGTGCCCAAGCTTTCTCCACGCTTGATTTCATTTTGATTTGATCTGATTCTCATTTCCATCAGAGCCACAACGCGAGTCATAATAGGCTTCCCCGTAGAGCTCGACGATCATGGATTCCAGTAGGCTCGCACGCCTCAGTATGCAAGAAAAAACAATGCTGTTGAAGTCAGAAAAAAATTAAAATTTTAACAATGTCAGACGCATGCTGTTGCGCACAAGAAAAAATCTTAGACGAAACGAATCTCCGCTTCCAATCATTTAGAATTTCATGAGTAATATGTACGCACGCCAGTGCGAACAGGTAGCATCGTCGAGACTGGTACAAGGTTTATAACTACACGGACAAAGTCAGCTCCGACAGTAACGCAACACAATGTTTATAGCTACGCGGTCTAGTTAAGTAGAGGTACAATTTAGTTATTCAGGTAAGATGTAGACTCAGACGAAACGCATCCCCGACTCCAACCACTCAGAACTCCAAGTGTATGCACGCGCGCCAGTGCGCAAAGATAGTATGGTCGAAATTAGTACAAGGTCTATGGCTTTACGGATTAGATCAACTCCAACCGCAACGTGTCACAAGGCTTATAGCTACGCAGTCCAGATCAACCCCAGAAACTACATATGGTCCGTGCACGCGCGAGCGAGCACAGACTGAAGAAAAAGCACCCATTCACAAAATCACAAACAGGAACTTCCGCACAAATACACCAGCATTATTATACGGGACAAAATTGTGGATCGTGAAGAAGAATGTAAGGGCAGGTTCGTCATGGGCAGAAAAACTGCTTGGACTATTGATTTCGAACTTTTGTTTAAGAGGATAGGGTGGGGGGCGCATAGGTCCCTTGGGTCCCAAAAGAGCCCGATGAAGCTCGGAGGGTAACCCAAGTCGCCGGATCCCCGAAACCCCTCTTCTCAGCTCATCTCGGCTTGTATCGAATCATTTTGGCCAGTTTTGGCTCGTCGCGACCAACTCGACTCTCCCCAACATGTTTCGACTGATCTCGACGCACCTCGACCAGCCTCAACGCGACCCTCGCCCTCTGTGCCAGTATTCCGCGGACTGTAATAATTAATTGTTCTACTCAAGCATTTCACATATATACATTTTTATGTGTATGGGTTTTACAGCGTGGGGAGAGGGAAGTAAGGGTCTCAGGGTTCAGAGGAGACTCAGGCGGGCCCCAAAGTTATTCAAGGGGGTTCCAAAGGGTCTCAAGGGTGTTCCAAAGGGCCCCGGAAGAGTCCAAGTGGGTCTCGCGAAATCCTCCAGGTCTTCCAAGTCCCCCGGGTAACCGAAACTTCCCCCTCGAGTCCTGCGGGTCCCACGAGTAACCCCACTCCCGCGTCACCTAGTCTCAACCAGACTCGGTTCGTCTCGACTCATCGCCTCGCCAGTCGACTCTTCTCCACTCGCCTCAACCTGCCTGACTCGCCTCGTCCCCTCCACACACAGTGCCATTCAAGACATTCACTCTCTAAGATCAATAGCAACATTATTTCACCATTTAGTCATCAAAAAGCCTAGCTGTGCTCGGACATTTATAAGACGCCCGGGAGAGTGTGAATTCTCCCGCCGTAGGTTGAACTAGACTAACTAACACCCCGCATAGTTCACCTGCGGGCGTCTAACAATACATAAATCATCCATCCACCCCAATCTCCACGCTCTACTTCTGTTCACTCACCACATCAACCTCATATTCTCCTCTACCGTTCAACTTCACTCAAAAACAACACATCAAACTTCGTCACAAACCTCTCACCAATCTCTCTCCTCTTTATATCCTTCGTACTACAAAAAAACAATTGGATATCCTAACAATGGGGATTGGAAAAGTGTGCGGCTCTCCTCCCCCATTTATAGGGAAGTCTCGCCGTCTTAGAGAGAGGTATTTAAAGGGGAAGGGATCACTAGCCCACTTGCTCAGCTCATACTTGTCGCCTCTTACAACACGCAAGGGCTTTCGGTAGTAGGGGTTAATAAATATCTACCACTAAAGAATAAACGTCTACCAGTATTTACAGTAATGATACTAGCAAGGACCCTGGGACATCACGGAGTACTAACTTTTCAAGAACAGATCATAAAATGTAAGCCGTTTTACCGCAGCCCCCCACCGGCGATGTATCAGTAGCAGAGTTCGGACAAGAAGCCTGTGCTGCCAGCTGGTGGTCATGATGCGGGCTGATGTCCTCTCATGTATTACTGGCTCAGAGATTGCCTGTCGGCGTTCAAATTCCGTTGTTGGAAAACTTAAAAGCGAACATCACAAAAGTTGTGCTGTGCTCAGACCACTTAACAGATGAGATTGAGAAATCAGTTCAGTTCTGGCCACTGGGGAAGATGTCCACGAGGAGGAATTGTGGCTCATGAAATCCTTCGTCCCACGATAAGGTGAATGGACAAGTGTGGAGAGGGAATTGTGGCTCATGCATTCCTTCGTGTCACGATAAGGTGAATAAACAAGTGGGGAGGAGGAATTCTGACTCAAGCAACCCTTCGTGCCACGATAAGGTGAATGGACAAGTGGGGAGGAGGAATTCCTGCAACTCGATTCGCTAGCGGACTCCGATTGTACATTAAAGACATATTTTGTGAGTAGCTGAACGGAAACTCGTTGTACTGGCGCTTCAGAAGCATCAATTTAACAGAGGCGGGTGTAAGTACATCTGCAGCAAAAATACTGAATGGGCAGCATCAATTTAAATCCATCGCAAACATTCATGTAAATAACGTTTATTAAATCAGAGAACCCTCAAAATAACTTGATGTTTTTACATATTCATAACCAAACATGGGTATTTTTGAAGCACACTGCCGTCAGGGTTTCCCCTTTAGGCCTTTACGGCTTCCCGTGGAGCCCTTAGCTGCTGCAGAAAACACAATTGAGTCTCGTCTGAGGTTTACGAAGCACCTATAGTACCAGCCAAAATGGAACTTCTGGGTTACCCTCAACGGGCTAGTTAAAACCGGAAACATTTGGCAGAAACCGGAAATATGTAGAGAAGAGAAATCTTATCTATCTTCTCTGCTTATCTCTCCTCCCTGGCACGTCCCTCATCTTCCAGCAGGAGACACGGCTAGGCCTCATCCTCCTTCCTCAACTCAATTGTTTGGAATAGCTGTAAATGACTCCCAAAATAAGGAACCATTTTATCGGAATTTATAGATATAGTTACGGGCTGGAACGGTTGCAATTATATTAATGCAGCGTAATGCAAACAAAACCATAAGTCTACAAGTTATTGTGCGCCAATTCATATTTTTTGGTATGGTGTAACCAATGATTTGAATTAATTTCACTAGACACGTGCCCTGATGCCGTACGTTTGAATATAGCATAGATAGCGGCGATTCAGAGTTGCTGCCTGGTTACTAATATATTGATCGGAAATCGGTATGATGGCTTGTGCTGTATGCAAGCGTGTTCTGTATGCATGCTTGTGCTACATGCATGCTCGTAAGGGTAAGTGAGTGAGTAAGTGAGTGAGTGAGTGAGTGAGTTTAGGTGTATATGTGTAAAGATGTGTGTGTGTGTATAGATGTTTGTATGCAGGTGTGTGTGTAGGTGCGTGTGTGTAGGTGTGTGAGTATTCAAGTTTGTGTATCTGCCAGTGTGTGTGTGTGTGTGTGTGTGTGTGTGTGTGTGTGTGTGTGTGTGTGTGTGTGTGTGTGTGTGTGTGTGTGTGTGTGTGTGTGTGTGTGTGTCTGTGATTGTGTGTCTGATTGTGTGCGTGATTATGTGTATGTGATTATGCGTGTGTAATTAGGTGTGTGATCATCTGTGTGATTGTGTGCGCAGTTGTGAGTGATTGTGTGTGAGAGTGTTCCATAGGATTGTACGCGGGTCTCTTTTCACCAGATGAGTGTTTTTGTAGATAGTGGGACGAAAGCCTCTTTGCACTAGAAGTGTCGCTACCCACAGTGGGACAACAGTCTCTACCCACAGTGAGCAACAGTCTCATGCCCACAGCGGGGCGACACTCTGTTCACAGTAGGACAAGTCCCTACCCACGGCGAGGTGATAGTCGCTGCCCACATTAAGGCAACAATCGCCCCCCATCAGGAGCGCGTCTCGATCCACAGTGGGACGACTGTTGTTACACACTAGGAGCCGGTCCCTGTATACAGTGGGACGACAGTCTCTACCCACCTAAAGTGCTCCTTTGCCTACACTGGGACCACACAATCTCCCATCATAAGAGTTTCTGCCCCCAGTGGGGAGACGGTGTTTGTATTCCAGAAGTGTGTCTCTGCCCAACAGTAGCGAGACTCTGCCCACAGTGGGACAACGGTCTTTGCTCACCAGATGATCTCCTCTGCTCTTTGTTGGAGGACAATCTGTGCCCAGAAGAAGAGTTTCTCTGGCACAGTGAAATGACAGTCTCATCGTACAATAGGACTAGTTTCTGAAAAGAGACTCCACCCTCTGTGGGACGAGTTTCTGCCCTCACTGGGGCGACAATCTCTGCCCACAGTGGGGCGACAGTCTGCCCACGAGAAAAGCGTATCCGACTCTCTATGAAAGTCGTTGATGGCACTGATTTTTTTTTTTATTTGTTCCCCACTTGATGGACTGAGGCTTTACCCGAAGAGCATGACTGCCCACTCTACATTTTGTTCTGTCACGTTATGGTAGGAGATGGATTTTATGGGAGGCCATAAAATGGCGTGCATGTCCTTAGACGGACCATGGCGGGCAGCCTTGCTTGCTTTCAAGACAACAGAAAGAAGGCGATGCGAGCGTCAGAGCTTTTCACCCTTAAAAAAGGTGATGAGAGCGTCAGAGCTCTTCACTCTTGAAGAAGGTGATGGGAGTGGCAGAGCTCTTCACTCTTAAAAAGTGATGGGAGTGGCAGAGCTCTTCACTCTCAAACAAGAGAGCAGGAGTTGGCCGGTCCACGGATGATTTTTCGAAGTGTTTCAAGTTTCATAAACAACAGATTGACGCCCAACAATAACCTGGCGTCCGTATGATAACAAACAATACGTCCTGCATTAATGCACTTGCGTATTACCACGTTACGTTGAATATAAAACTACAATAAGAATATGCAGATACACAG
>SDVV010043762.1:0-10222 GCA_016164225.1 Gammarus roeselii
ACATATATATTTAGAGAGCTTCTCGTGGCTCACGTGGTTTCATGCACCGTTGCGAACCCAATGACAAACAGATTAAATCAGTAACTTCTTACAAACAAAATATACACGAGAGTGCGTGTGGCAATATCTGCGTCTCTGCTGCAAGTGACTCATCTGTTACGATACGTTGAGGTTGAGTTGAGTTACGTAAGAAAATTGTTGTCCGGTATGTAACGCTTGACTCAAGATCACACAAATGAGTTATGTTTATTCTTGGGAAAACGTAGATCAAGCGGTATATTATTTCGACTTGCCCGTTTACTCATAACTTCAAATACTATCCATTCGACGAGTCTCTAACAAAAATCGAAAGATTCGTCCTTATCTTCATGAGTGTCTCCCTCGGCCCTCTCCTCTTTCAGTCCATGGACGCCGTTATTCAGAATATTTCATTGATCATATTGAGAACAGACGAATAAATGGAGGCATGTGTCAAAACTAATTCAAGAACCCACGTGCGAGTGTTACGTTAGTAATGAGAAGTTGGGTCGTGACTGCGACTCATCACACTCGTTCCGTGGACAATTTGAAAAACAGTTTCACTATATTCCTCATCATATATGTCATATCATTTTATCTGGTTGAATTGCAATGGGAAAGAAATATCAGATTGTAAATAGGGTTTATGTTGGATGGCCAAATGATGAAACGTTTTATACATGCAGGTGTAAAAATTGTTTACCATGCCATTTAAATATAAATGTGACGGAACACAATTTTGCTTTCCACCTGAATGCGAAGATTCTTGATGCTATGCACGTCTACTAATATTGGATCAAATAATATAACAGAGTTTGATCATTTCCAGTCGCCCGAACAAGCGAACAGAGAGCTGATGGGGGCAGTTCTTCCCTCTTGCTCTGCGGCTGCTCTGGTAAGCCTGGCACTGGAACCAGAGCTGCCCACTAACATCCCACAAATGGCTTCTTACTAACTAATGAAACGACGTTAACGGCCTCGTTTTATATGATAGCTAGGAACATTATCAGGGCAGAGGGGGTGAAAAAAAACGCATGGCTGCAGTGTGATCGTCTCGATGCGATACTCGATATATATTAATATTTATGGAGGCCTACTCTGTCTCAGTGTCATTCAGATATGTGGAAATGTTGAACTTTAGAAATAAAATAAAATGTGTGAGAGAAGTGTTCTATTGCTCAAACCACTTGAATCCATCACAATTGTTTCCAAATAACGTCATCTATCTCAAACCGTTGCGTGATCATATGTACATCGTTTGGATAGATATTTGGACATTTTCGTTTAAAAAAAAATACATTATTTTCGATAGTAAAGGAGAAAAGCAGCTATCATACCCAAGATCTACGTCAGCAGGATTCCCCCACTGACCATGGTCAGCCCACTGTCATTATCCAGGGGTGTTGTGTGACAGTCACTCCAACAATCAACAGAAAGTTCCATCCTAGTGTCAGTTCTACAAAGTGATTTGCAATTTTGTCAAGACTGCCTCCGTCCTGCCCACCATACCTCCACGCTTGCGTCCCACCCCTGTAGAAGATATCCATTCATATTGAGAAGGACTTTTTCGAAATCAAGCTTAAGGGCAGAGACGCTGGAGTAGCACAACATGTTATTTAAAAAAGTGATACTGACAAGAAGGATTGGCTACTTGTCCTTTCTAGTTGACCGCCGCAGAGGTCATCCTTTGATCTGATAAGAAATAGCTCGACCAAGCCCCGCAACAAAACGGAGGAGATTTCCTGGCTTCAAATGAATTACAGGACCGCGGTGGTGGACAGGGGCTACTAGTACACTGGATACAGGGCTCCGCGAGCCTTAGCGGACAGGTGCTACTAGTACACTGGATACAGGGCTCCGCGAGCCGTAGCGGACAGGTGCTACTAGTACACTGAATTGAGGGCTCCGCGAGGATTGGTGGACAAGGGCTACTAGTACACTGGATCTAGGGCTCCGCGAGCCTTAGCGGACAGGTGCTACTAGAACACTGGATCTAGGGCTCCGCGAGCCTTAGCAACACACCGCAGCATAACGGATAATCCAAGACCCGTTCATCCATAATCATTCTACACTTTAGGGTAATAAATCTGTATATCTATTCATGCATGTACAGTAGCGAAAAAAAATAGTGATGAATCTTAAACGAAAATATTTCCCAACGAGTAATTGGACGTACTATACATTCTGTTAGCTGTATTGTGACAACAAAACTTCATATCTGTTGTATATCAAATATATGATAAGATTTAAGAAATCAGAAAAATTTAATCAACACAGAATTTTTAGAACCGATTTTCAATAACGCACTCTCTGTCGCAACTGTCCATCATCGAACTCAGTAACAAATCTTAGCGTTTTGTGCTACAAAAATTCGATGCCAACTTACTGCCTGACGACGAATCCGTTGAAATTCCACGCTATCTCTTGACGACAAATCAATTGGAACCGAATAACTTTTTCTAGGACATCTTTCCTTGGACGAAACATAAATGATTCTCTCCTGGTCTGCAGAAACTAAATAAACAATCGTTTCGGTTACTAAAACTATGGGGGACGTCGCTATAAGCCGTGTCTAGTACAGGACAATTTGTGAGCAAGCGAGTCGGAAATGCACTCAGAATTAAGTTAGAAGCCTGAGGGGATTATGCTTGACAGCCATGTACAATATGTGAGCAAAGATATCGGCAAGGATATCGTTCTCGGAACTAGGCGTACAACTTTTTTGTTTGTATGCCGTAGGCCTAGTGAGTCGAATATCCAGCTGTTTACCTTCCTATCAAGTAGCATTGCTTCATGCTCGAATTAGACCCGGAACAAAAATTCACGGAGAATGGTCATGTTTTAAGTATAAAAAAATAAGAAAAACCCGTACAAAATTAATTAAGGCTGTTTCCATCATTTATTCGGCATGGCCAGTGCACAGTTCACTGATGTTGACGCAGTCTCTGAACGGAAAATGTATATTTGAAGACAGAAAACTGCATTCATGTCAGTTTAAAGAAATATGTATTGTGAGTATAGCGAAATATGTATATGTATTGTGAGTATAGCGAGAGGTACTGTGAACAGCGAGAGGTAATGTGAGTAGCAAGAGATAATGTGAGCAGATAGATTTAATGTTATAAGCGAGAGGTAATGTGAGCAGCGAAAGGTAATACGTGTTGACGGGGCAAACACCGGCAGGGTTATGTGTAAGGTATAGGCAGATCCAAGTGTCAGGCCCGGCCAAACACTGGCAGGGTTATGTGTAAGGTAAAGGCAGATCCAAGTGTCAGACCAGGCCAAACACCGGCAGGGTTATGTGTAAAGTATAGGCAGATACAAGTGTCATGTACATCAATCTCAAACAAGCACAGTGAATATCCGTTCAGAAAAAATACATAATTTGAACTTATTTTATGCACGTAATGTTATAATTAAATGAGGGCGGTTCTATTATTGTGATATTGTTAGAACGTGTTACTGTCGGTTATACATGTGTGTAATGAGCAATGTGTTGATCATTAACAAAAAAAAGACGAAATTGACATCGAACAGAAAAGTTTTCCAGAACTAGGAATGTAGGTTCTCTAAACCAATTCTGTTTGCTATGCAAAACATCATCGTTTGATCGGAGGATCCACTCAAATCCAGAATGAACAAACTTTTTGACTTGTCAACAAATCTTATCAAGAAGACACGACGAGCCAGGATTAGGTGGTACACTAGTGTATAAATTGTTCACGTGCTCCACCGTCGCTCCCACCTCTTTACGCATGTGCACACGACGGTCAAATGCTCGAAGGTCATGAGTCCTTCTAGCGAACGTATTTCGTCCTTCGGGCGTGCAGTTAATGCTCATTGAAACTTTTTATGAATTAGGTATTTCTTTGCGGAACAGCAGATCGTTGTAAACAAACTACTTGTTTTTTTTTTACTGTATAGGAGCCTATGCAATTCATTCGCAAAAGGTGCAATACCTTTGAAACTTTAAATGTATCAACAATAAGGTGAATTATCAATTGATAATAACGCTTGGAACCCATCAGCAATATGTAATACGGCATTATTTGAGACGGATTTAGATTTTGGATCGATTAATGCTAAATTTAAAGGAAACTAAACCATCCTCAGACGTTCTTCAAAGGGCTCGTCGGTCAAAGGCCTTTCACGACCAACCTTGAAAAGCCGTGCCCGTGTCAATCCGTTGAACAAGGCAAACGTGGAAATTATCGAAACGCATACGGCTTTGGTCCGAAGACTCATGGATTTGACCGCGCGTGGATGTTCTATTAGGTGGACCCGCCCACTTATTCCCGTCCTGTCACTATTCTTTTCCCGATAAGCTTCTCAGTGAATTGACTCTGCGCTGTTTTAAAGGACTCCACGAAATGTATTTTTTGCTTGCATGCGTTTTATACTTCAATCGATTATTATTTTTTGAGTTAATTCGCCAGCATAATACATCTGATAAATTATTTTAAATTATTTTAACAGCAGCCTGAGTATGTATCTTTATTCGATAATTTGATTACATGCATACTGTGTCAAGAGAGATAAATATAATTATTTCACAAATAGCAGCAATGCACAGAAAATGCAAACGTCTTACATTTGAATTGCGTTTGCATTCGTGTCCTGATTTTCGAGTCAATATCAACAGCTAAGGGATCTACATTCGGTTTCTAAAAAATGTTTAATACACCATCCTTCTTTTTCTGATCATTTTATCAACAGCGAAGTTTAACGCAATTGACCATTTAGTTCTGCTGCAGACGAGTTCTTAATAGCTTGGCTTTGCATAGGAGGACTTCATGACTACCATCGCTGGCGGCGGAGAGGTAGGTTCAACCTGCTGGTCCCTGGCTTGAACGGTGTGTGATGGCTAGGCTTACTTCCGTCACTGGCAGCGGAGAGGGAGGTCCAACCTGCTGGTCTCTGGCTTAAACAGTGTGAGATGGCTAGGTTTACTTCCGTCAGTGGCAGCGGAGAGGGAGGTCCAACCTGCTGGTCCCTGGCTTAAACAGTGTGAGATGGCTAGGCTTACTTCCGTCACTGGCAGCGGAGAGGGAGGTCCAACCTGCTGGTCTCTGGCTTAAACAGTGTGTGATGGCTAGGCTTACTTCCGTCACTGGCAGCGGAGAGGGAGGTCCAACCTGCTGGTCTCTGGCTTAAACAGTGTGAGATGGCTAGGCTTACTTCCGTCACTGGCAGCGGAGAGGGAGGTCCAACCGGCTGGTCTCTGGCTTAAACAGTGTGAGATGGCTAGGCTTACTTCCGTCACTGGCAGCGGAGAGGGAGGTCCAACCTGCTGGTCTCTGGCTTGAACAGTGTGAGATGGCTAGGTTTACTTCCGTCACTTGCATCGAAGAGGGAGGTCCAACCTGCTGGTCTCTGGCTTGAACAGTGTGAGATGGCTAGGGTTACTTCCGTCACAGGCAGCGAAGAGGGAGGTCCAACTTGCTGGTCTCTGGCTTGAACAGTGTGAGATGGCTAGGGTTACTTCCGTCACTGGCAGCGGAGAGGAAGGTCCAACCTGCTGGTCTCTGGCTTGAACAGTGTGAGATGGCTAGGCTTACTTCCGTCACTGGCAGCGGAGAGGGAGGTCCAACCTGCTGGTCCCTGGCTTAAACAGTGTGAGATGGCTAGATCTAATAATTTCGTCACTGGCAACAAAGAGGGAAGTCCATCCTTCTGGTCCCTGACTGGAACACTGAGATAGTAAGGTTTATTCAGTCCCCGACATCAACAAGAGATAGCTGAACAGCGCTGTTGGCGGCAGTTGAACCCATTTGGCCAGCAACTGGGTGGCCAGTGGGTAGAGTCTCGGCCTCTCCACGCAATAGACTTCTATTAACTGCATGTTATAGGTTCGAGTCTATCTGACTCCAAGTCAGACATTCTCTCCGGTCTCTTAAATGGTCAAAGGTCAGCCCATAAACGCATGGGTATAAAAATAAAAATATAAACAGCAAAAAATATCCAAATGCAAATACAAGAGCTGTACGAGCGAAAAATATCCAAATGCAAATATAAACTCTATATGAACGAAAAATATTCAAATGCAAATGCCATCTGTCATTGAGATGCAGCATCAGAGGACGGATCGGCTGTATAAACATTTAACTTTGATGTACCGTTGGAGAAGGGGGGAGTGGGTGGTGAATTGAAATATTTGTAGAAAATTGCATAGCATGGGCACCCTTGATTTCACTTAGTAATTACTTATGAACATGTGAAGTTATGCATGGTTGTATTGATAATTTAATTGTTGAGAATTATAAGGTTGCATTGTGCATAATATAAGATTGCCCATGAAGACCTGCATCAAAAAGCATGTTCGGTCATCATCGATCTATAAGACATTGGAATCCTGCAAAGAATAGTTATGGGGGAAAAGTCAAACGGTACAACAGTTACCCTCGCTTGTAGGCTAAACCTGATGTCACAGGTTTCCACGGGGTACACATGCGTTTGCTGTCCAAGGCCGCATGGAAAATTTTGTTCAAATCAGGTTGTCATTACAAGGATTCAGATTATTTAACGAGATTTTATATTTTGAAGTTCATCCAAGCAAATCAATCATCGAGTTCAAATGAGCATTTAATTCCTTCTATCTTTCAAGTTTTCCATAAAAGCTAGACTTGACTAAACTCATTAGCATTTACATTAATGTTCGGCATAGGCTCCTCAAACGGTAAGAGTTTTATAAATTGCCTCATTTCATATGGGTTTTCTTCGAGGACATAGCCGTTGGACGATAAAACCTAGTCGAATATATAATTATATATAAGTGTATCAAAAGACCAAATTTTGACAAATTTAGAACTAGACGTCAAAATGAAACGTGGTTCTTCAAATTCTCTTGCACAGAAATTGTCGAATTCATAATCGACGACTTCGAAATTGAATACTTTCCCTACGACATGTAAAGGTAAAGTATTTATTTAGAATTTCATGATTTGTGAAATTATTTTTAGTTTCCATGCAGAATTACTCTTCATGGCATAAACTACACGGTTGAAGGGCATTTTAAAGGTTTATGTAACTCCAAATATCAGTTGAAGGCCATTTTAAAGGTTTATTTATTTCCAAATATCAGTTGAAGGGCATTTTAAAGGTTTATATTACTTCAAATATCAGTTGAAGGCCATTTTTAAGGCTTATGTAACTCCAAATATCAGTTGAAAGGCATTTTAAAGATTTGTGTATCTCCGAATTTCAGTTGAAAGGCATTTTAAAGACTTATGTATCTCCAACTATCAGTTGAAGGGCATTTCAAAGGTTTATGTATATAAATATATCAGTCAATATCTGAGCTAATCTTAGGGAGTAATGATAATGTTAATAAATGGATACTATAGACGTTATTTAATGGTAATTCTATGAACAAACTTTAACACGCGTGAACTCGTAACGGAAGGGTGGAATTCCGTTATTTTTTTTTTCATGAATAAAACACAATCAAAATCCATTTATTTGAACATTGGAATTGAATAATTGAGAAATTGAATATGCATGCATAGGCGTTCAGTCTATCCTGTTGTGTCTCGACTCGTGATAAATTTAGGGAATAAATATTTATGTGAAGGTGTCAGACAATTTGAAACAACAGAAGTCAATTCGGTGGCTTTGGTAACAACCCTGCTGAATAATTGCTCAACGCTCATTGTCAAGCCGAAACACTCAATATTGATTGCTATACAATACAATTTATCTCCATGCTATTGAGGCCACACAAATATCGGTTACAGTATACGAACTATACTTCAATGCGAATGATGTTGAACGACACCGATAAAGAATCTTTTAAAACCGGTGCATTTTTTTGGTCTAAGATAAAATATTTGTTAGAACTTATTTTCTGAGCTCAATAACGATATATTTTTAAACAGGTTACTCGATTATTTTTGTTTAAATAATATACTAAGATAAAGAAATCATAGACCAGTAACTCATTGATTACAGTACGAGCCTGTCTTAAAGACCTTAATTGTGTGTTCTCAAGTCGGTCTAACCGTACGTTTATATTACATGTGTTCGATACAATCTTTTCAATGAGGTGAAATAGGAGCCTGTGCTTTTGCATTCAGTGTCGTGCGCCAGAAAATTGTCGCGAATACTTTGCGGTTAAATTAACAATTGAACTAGTTTAAAAGTACTCAGCTGCAACTGTAAATGTTTGCATTGACCCGTTTGAATATTAAGCGCCTCTAATGTTTGATGAGAGGCAAAGTTTACTTCCCACAAGTCGGTCGTAATATAATTTTAAATAACTGATCATTTCAGCAAGACCTGCGAAACACTGAACGGGTCCAAAATGTTCAATAAACCGGACAATTTTGATGGGTGTGGACAAGTAAGAGGGTGGCAGTATTAGGCTGCTGGGTGTAAGCAAGTAGGAAGGTGGCAGTACCAGGCTGCTGGGTGGAGGTATGTAGGAGGGTGGCAGTATTAGGCTGCTGGGTGTAAACAAGGAGGAAGGTGGCAGTATCAGGCTGCTGGATGTAGGCGAGTAGGTGGGTGGTAGTATCAGGCTGCTGGGTGAAGGCAAGTAGGAGGGTGGCAGAATCAGGCTGTTACACGCACTGGACCGGAACCTCCACGATCTCAACTACTAGCCACAGAGCCAATTAGACAGTTTTGGGAGCTGGGGTGTGGGGGCGGTCTTGCCGAACACGGCAGGCTGACAGGGCTTGCACTGCGTGCCCCCAACACTTCCAATCGCATCCTGAAACCTGTCACTTAGGTGGTAAGGAGATAGCACTGGGCGCAATGACTGAGGAAGGCGCAGCCCCGAGCAGAGCAAAGGCGGTCACCTGGCACACTGCGCTGGTGTTTAGTTTACTGTATCGTGAGGCGATACAGCTTAGCCTCTCTCACCATGGGCAGGTGGTCAGCTTCTCTCGGGCGAGCGCAGAGCCTGACCCATCTAGATCTAGTGTCTAATCTATCTTCTGTGTTGTGTGTGGTGTGGTGGTCGTATCTATGGATTTTGACACTTCCAAGACTGCACAGGGTGAGCCCTGTTTAACCGCCGTGCTCTGCTCGAGGCTGCGCCTCCCTCAGTCATTGCGCTTAGTGCTATCTCCTTACCATCAAAGTGACAGGTTTCATGATGCGAGTGCGGAACCTCCTATAATAATAAAGATCGAGAGACACAGTGAGAAAACTAGTCATAAACAGTGAATTGTCACCACGTCTTTCTATTTATCATCACGTCAGCTACAAAACATTTCGTTTGTTTGGTTACACATTAAAATGACCTGAGTGGCGAATAATCAATTGTCCCTGAAGTCAAACTTTCCGACATATACTTTCTACTATCGAGAATGACATCAGCGTTTTCTGATTTCATATCGTTAAGTCTAATAACGTAAACAAAATTATGATCACGAGAAATGTTCAGCTGAGCACTGGCTTCAAGGTGAACACTGCGTGTTTAATGCCCTCTGTGGTGCGTGAGAGGAACAGCTGGTGACAGCGTGTAGCATTGAAGTAAAGGAAGGCATTCGGAGCTGGCAGCGTAGTAGATCAGAGGCCTATAGTGTGTGGCTGAGGGACGGAGCGTGCAGGGTGGCGCAGGTGAGAGGGTACTGGCCAGTCCTCTACTGATGAGTGAGCTACGTCTGGCACGGCATCACGATGCGAGTGTTTGTGGTCGAGGGCCGCGCGTGGTGGCCAAGGGAAGTGTGAAGCCGGCACTCCACCAACAAGGCGAAGGCTCCGACTGGCGATGCGTGCACTCAGATGACTCCAAGGCTTGTTTAAAATTAAAATTTTACTCCATTTTGGAAACACATTCTTCAGTTCCAATAACATCACTTCAGAGATAATACTTTATATTCATGTTGTTACCACTTTTACCAACACCGGTCACTAGAGGCCTTATTTAATAGCGTAAAACTTGGGAGCAAGCCCACTGTCGCTCCACCTTCCACAACTCCAGAGGCGGATGCCAGAATTTACTCATCTTTGAATCACTCCCAATCCATTATCTCAAACCCTCCTGAAACACACAGTGGACAGCTACTCCTGTGTTCACTGTCCCCATCATTCCCCAAACTAACTTACCAATTAGGTCCCAAGACTGAACTTTTATGCTGGCCAATCACGTTGATCTTTCTGATGATGTGGTACGGCCGTTAGCTATGCAGCCACTCTGCAAACTCCATCCGAAATTTGAATTTAACCGATCAACACTCACTGTTGACTTACTTGTAAA
>SDVV010043763.1:0-10222 GCA_016164225.1 Gammarus roeselii
ACAAGGTTTACTTCTTCTTGCTGCCGCACCACTCCTCGGGAATCAAGCGCGATAAGAAGTGAGTCGTTCTAGGCACTTTGAAGGCCTGCTTCTTGATGTTTATATGCAGAGAGTTGGTAACAATAGACTGCGATTTGAGCTTACACGCGATGGAAGCAGTTTATTGATGACATTTCGAGCAAGCAACGAGGTCGACCCAAAGCTCAATGTTTCATTAAAGCTTTCGATTATAAAACTTCAGGTTAACGTCTGAAAATTTGTGTTTGAAACAGCGCTTTCCTGACGTCCATTTTTGTTCTCAGGGATCGTTTGAGCGCAAACGACTTCATACAGATTCGCAAAGTGCAGGAGCATGTGGCTGAGAAAGTGCTCAATTACGGCAGCAACTCCAACCCCGACAACTGCAACAACGGCAATTCCAACACCCCGACCCCCACACCCACCGCTACAGGCGAAGACAAGGAGAACGGGGGAATGTTGCCCGAGGATAGGGTGCAGCTGCTCTGCAATGATAAGGTGGGAAGAGAAACACACCTTTGCGGGGAGAGAGGAAAAAGGCGATATCAAAAAACATTTCCCTTGCACTACTTCATCATCTGTAATAGTTCAGGGGTGATATTCGTATTTGCGTTCCTCTTTTTGATTTATTTGAAAATTAAATCTCTGATTGAACGTGAACTATGCCGTCTCTCGTGTAAACTTTCATGTTTTGGATCAAATTCCGAGTTCTAACTAATATAGTTTAAGTGTGTGAAACTTGTATTACATGAGGATTGCATAATACAGACACTAGGCCGTCGGCAAGGTGCACCTCACACTCCCATCTTACACGCACACTCAAATAACTTAGCTCATTTGCGCCTTGGAGTCCGGCCGGAAGATCCCGCAACACATTGGGTCATGAGTGATATCCGAGGTCAGTGCCGGCAGCACCTCCCCCTTCCCACTCACGACCAACCCCTTTCTCAACGAGGTGACCAAGGCGGAAAAGTACTTCAAGGCAGCGGTCAAAACAGCATCCATCCACAACCACTCTCCACTCATACCTATCCATTGCACGCACTTACGCTACCTCCCCACTCATGTCTCTCATTCCTAACGCCTGTTTCACGCCATACATCCACCCAAACTTCGGTCTTCCTCTAGACCACGTTCACTCATCTCCGCCACCATCACATTTTTCACCAATTTCCCATCATCCATAATCACCATGTGCCCGAACCATCTCGGAACACGCGAACTTCTACACCATACCCGATTGCATTTTAGGCAGCAACTATTATGATAGACATATCCTTCTAAATAAGGTAAATATTCATGTCTTTTAATTGGTTAACTAGATTGAACTGCTTCCTCTTCTATGCTGTGCAGTGTGTCAGTGTGGTGATAAATGTCAATCATAAGAAGACCTTTTTATTTGAGCGATTGTACCGGAAGAACAATGACTCCAGCGCACTAGAAAGCCTTTCCACTCGTATCTTCGTTTGAGCAGTCTTGATTTTGACAGTTCAAGACTCGAGCAGTCTTGATTTTGATAGTACATTGTCCATGTCAATGTTGATATTTTGGTTTAATGGTTCATTATTATCATGGTACAACGTGAGAGGGAAGGACCTGAGACATGTGGAGGAGGAATGAGAGACGTTCAATGCGTTGTTGAGATGTGCAAAAAATGGGTGGTGTGCGCCATGTGGGCGGGTGCAGAAGAAAGAGCTGTGAGTGGTGGAACGAGGAGGTCAAACTGGCGGTGGCGCAGAAAAGAAAAACCTTTGAGGAGTGTCTGAGAGCGAGGTAGGTGGTGACCTATGACAACTATAAGATGAAGAGAGGTGGAGCGGGAGGTGAGGAAAGCCAAAATGGACGATAATGACAGGTGAGTCAGACGGTTGTACCAGAAATTTAAGGAGAGCTAAAAGATGTTCTGGAGAGAGGTGAAGCGGGTGTGAAAGGGGCAGACAGGAAAGAAGGAGGTGGTGAAAGTTGGAAACTGATGGTTGTTTTTGGAAAGTGGTGATGTTCGGAAAAGGTGGGGCGAGTTTTTTGATGAGTTGTTGAATGTTGAGGATGACAGAGAGGCTGACATTGTTGCTGTGGGTGATGGTGCACGGATATTACTTGGGAAGAGGGGCAGGAGGCGGTATCGGTGATGAAAGCAGGAAAAGACCTTAATTTGGATGGCGTTGTTACTTAGTGCCTGAAATTGGTCCGGAGTAACAATTGTCGAATGGATGATAAGGCTACTGAATCTGTGTTTTGTTGCGGACGTGGTGTCGATTGAGTGGCGCAGTGCTTGTATTGTTGTTGTTGCTCAGCCCCAACTCTCCCTGCGATGGAGGAGCCTCAGCCAGCTCACAGGCCAAAGCCCGGGAACCCCTGACATGTGCATGTTAGGGATGTCTCAGCGGGTGCAAGCATTTATATTATGCTTACATCCCTGAGGAAGTTGATGCTGTCTCTCGGGCGTTCCCGCAGATCACTTACAGAGACGGATACAAGGCCGCATCTCCCAGAAAGGGGGGTGGCCGAAGGCAAGGCGCACCCCACACTCTCATACGCTCACACTCACATAACTCAGCCCTTTTGTGCCTAAGGGCCCGCCGGTACCCCTGCAACATACACTCTGGGTCACGAGTGCAGTCCAAGGATCCGTCGTCGTCAGCAGAAGGGCCCGACAGTTTTCACTGGTTTACCCCCGCCGCATCCTAATGGTCGCCCCCTCCCCCCCACCCACGACCATCCCGACAACAGGATGACAAGGGCGGGAAAGCACATCAGAGCAGCATCAGAATCAACCATTCATAACCATTCTCCACTCACGCCTGTTCATTGCACGCTCTCTCGCTACCTCCACATTCATGTCTCTCCTTCCTAACGCCTGCTTCACACCATCCATCCCCCCAAACTTCGGTCTACCTCTAGGCCTGCCACCACTCTCCTCCGCATTCATCACATTTTTCACCAATCTCCCTTCGTCCATCCTCTCCATGTGCCCGAACCATCTCGGAACATGTGAATCCACACTGTCCTCCAACTTCTTTACCATCCCAGTTCTGCTTCGAACCACGTTGTTGGTGATCCGGTCTCTCAGCGTTACTCCAGCCATGCTCCTCAAACATTTCATCTCGGAAACATTCAACCTTCTTCTCTCCTCTGCTCTCACCCCCCCCCCCTCCCCCAAGTCTCAGCTCCGTAGAGCACAGTTAGGACAACAACACCCTCATACAGCTCTCTATTTGCTTCCATCCCCAACGTCCTACAGCTCATTACACTCTTCAGTGCACCCAACACTTCACACCTCTCCTTCACTCGCACCTTCACTTCAGTTTCCACTAGTTCAGTTATCTCCACGTGGGAGCCCAGATACTTGAAACACTGAACTTTCTCCATGAGCTCTTCTTTTGGGGGACTCTATAATTTTGCTCGCATCGATAGTCCTCGAGCATCCTATTACTTTACTCCTACCCACGTTCACTCGAAGCTTCCTCCTCTCACACACTCTACCAAACTCAGACACTAGCCTTCAAAGAGTATCCTCTGAATCCGCAACCAGGGCCGTATCATCAGCAAATAGCAACTGGCTCAACTGCCAACTCCGCCCATACACTTCCAACAGTTCCAAGCCACGACCCAGCACACTCGCGTTCACCTCCCTGACCACTCCATCCATTTAGAGGTTGAACAGCCATGGAGACATCACGCAGCCTTGTCTCAGTCCCACTTTCATTGTGAACCAATAACTCGCCTCGCTTCCCACTTTGACACATGCTCGGCTGAAAACATAGAAACTCTGCTCCGCTTTCAACAGATGTCCGCCCACTCCATACAAACGCAATACCCTCCACAGCGCTTCCCTGTCAATCCTGTCGTATGCCTTCTCCAGATCCATGAAGGCCCAGAACACATCCTTTCCTTTGGTAAGGTACTTCTCACAGACCTGTCTCACTGCAAAAATCTGATCGGCACACCCTCTACCACTCCTAAGCCACACTGTTTCTCTCCAATTACGCAGTCCGTACAGTCTCTAATCCTTTTGTTTGATCAGCCCTCTCCCGTACAACTTACCAACAGCACATAGGACTGATACCTTCCGAGTTGCAGCATTCATTTTTATCTCTTTAGCCCGTAGCTATATAGCGGAACAATGCAGGCACTACGCTACTCAATCTGTACCACGCCTGCCCCAAAATACAAGTTCAGTAACCTTATCAACCATTCCACTATCGTTACTCCACCCTTCTTCAGGTCGCAACGCCATCCAAACCAGGGGCTTTCCCTGCTTTCATCACCTCCACCGTCTCCTGCACCTCTTCCCTGGTCATGTCCGCCACAGGTCTTCCTCTCAAAACTGGCATCCGAGCACCACCACTCACAGCAACAATGTCACCCTCTCTGTCATCCTCGACATTCAGCAACTCATCAAAATACTCGGCCCACCTCTTCCGTACATCACCACTTTCCAACAACAATTGGCCGTTTTCATCTTTCACCACTTCCTCCTTTCCGGTCTCTCCCTTTCTCACCCTCTTCACCTCTTTCCAGAACATCTTTTTGTTCTCCTAAAACACACACAAAATTCTAGCACAACCGTTTGCCCCACCTGGCATCATCGTCCCTTTTGACTCTCCTCACCACCCGCTTCACCTTGTTTCTCCTCTCTTCGTAGCTTTCATGAGTCACCTCCGACTTCCCCTGCAACCACTCCTCAAACGCTCCTCTTTTCCGTGCCACCGCCAGTTTGACCTCCTCGTTCCACCTCTCGCAGCCTTTCCTCCTGCACCCTCCCACATGGCGCGCACCACACACCTTCTTCGCACATCTCAGCAACGCATCCTTTAACGTCTCCCATTCTTCCTCCACATCTCTCAGGTCCTCTCCTCTCACGTTGTCATATTCTTCCTTCAACGCCTGCTGGAACTCCTCGGCTCTACTTTTCACATTCAGCCCACTCACTTTTACTACCTCTCTCCCTCCTCCCACTCGTTTGTTGCCCTTCCACTTCTGCTCCACTTCAGGACTACACCTTCTCGTGCCCAACCTTCCTCCACACCCGACTTTCTTCCACTTACGACACCAATCTCACATTCGCCCTTACCTTTCAATTTCGTATCATTCAGCGCGAACACATCAAATTTCCTCCTCACAAACATCTCGCCCATCTCTCTCCGCTTTACCTCATTTGTACTACAGCCACGCACATTCAGCGACCCTAACAATAGGGTTCGGAGAGGCGTGAGCCTCTCCTCCTCCCGCTCGTCTTGCCGTCTTTGAGGAAGTGTTTTACAGAGAACGGGATTCCTAGCCCCTCCGCTCCGTCCCTTTCAGTCATTTATACGACACGCAGGGGTTACGGTAACACAATTCTACTCAGGCTACGGGGGGTTCTTTTAATCGCCTTCTACGACACGCGGTGGTTACGGTAGCAAGATTCTAACGCCCCGGCTACAACGCTATACGTGAAGATCACTTACCGACGTGATAATGTGGTCGAGTCGGCTGGGGGCTACGTCTAGGCACGACGTCATGACGTGCTCGACTGTATCGGGCGAACCCCGGCATCGCAAACAAAGGTCGGAAAGGACATTCCATGACTGGAGGGTGGTGTGGTGCCCGCACCTCAGCCACGACATGTGCGGGCTCCAATTCTTCCGCGTACACCTCGGGCGGGTGACCCTGCTGGACTGCCAACTCTGTGTTCAACCAATGCAAGGGCTGTGAATAGTGTGTGCATCTGTTTGTGCATTAATGTGTTGTCTGTAGGACGGAGAATGGTCGTGCGGTGATAGCCGAAGTGTTTACATGTGTTAGAAGACAACACCAGGTCTATTAGCCCAAACTAGGTTGCCTTTTGATAGCAAAAGGATTAGTTCTGAAGTATTAGAACGTCTAAGAGTGCTCTATGTGCCATTTCTGTTTTTAAAACATGATGAAAGGGAACGGTTTAGCTTTTTATCGGCGATTTATGTAGAACTTATCGAGCCGCGAGTTAGACGTTTCGATTGTTTTGCTGTTAACAACCTTCGTTGGAAGTTAGTTACATTTTTTGACAACGCTTTACATGAAGAAATTGCCCGTGATTTCGAGTGAGAAACGTTTCCCAACGATTTTGTATCCATTGTTCCTATTTACTTTGTTCATATCTAGAGTGAAAAGAATCGCGCAGTCAACGTTTTCCTTACCCTTCATTATCTTCCACACTTGGATCATGTTGCCTCTGACTTGATGTTTCTCTAGCGAATAAAGATTCAGTTCACGTAGTTTGTCTTTGTACGATTTATTCCGCAGCAAAGGGAGGAGTTTGGTATCTCTACGCTGAACCTTTTCTAATTTAATAACGTCTCTTCTATGACATGGATACCAGAATTGAACGGAATACTCGAGATGCGGTCTAACAAATGCCCTGTATAACTTGAAAATACTGTGGCTGCATTTGTAAGAGATAGTGCGGGATATCATACCTAGTATTTTGTTGCCTTTCTTGGCAACATCTTGGCAGCATAGTTACATTGCACGCAACTTTTTAAGTCGTTACAAATGATGACGCCCAAATCCCTCTCCTCGGTTACAGAAATGAGTTTCTTCCCGGACATTCAGTATTCGTGATAGAGGTTATGAGGACCTTTGTGCATAACTTTTCATTTGTCTACATTAAAGTTTCTTTGCCAATTTTCTGATCAATCAACAATTTTGTTCAAGTCTAGTTGGATCTGCTGACACTAATTCCTCCAATCTAAGTAGCGTCTGCAAACTTGCTAATGTTTAAGAGGAGAACGCTGCTGTCGAGATCGTTGATAGGTATCATGAAGAAAACTAGACATAACACGGATCCTTGAGACACGACTCTTGTAACATTACCCCAGGGGGAGGAAGCTCCGTTAAGTACAACTCGCTGCCGTCTGTCTATAAGCCAACTTTTTATCCAGTTGTTGAGTGAGCTTTGAATAGATGCTGTGCAGTTTACTAACCAGGCGCTTGTGGGGGACTTCATCAAAGGCCTTTTAGACCCTATTGTTAGGGTCGCTGAATGTGCGTGGCTGTAGTACGAATGATGTAAAGAGGAGGGAGATTGGTGAGATGTTTGTGAGGAGGAAGTTTGATGTGTTGGCGCTGAGTGAGACGAAGTTGAAAGGTAAGGGCGAATGTGAGTTTGGTGTGGTAAGTGGAAGAAAGTCAGGTGTGGAGGATGGTAGAGCACGAGAAGATGTGGTCTTGATATTAAGTGATCGGTTGGCTAGTAGCGCTACCGAATGGAAGGAGGTGTCCTCAAGATTGATGTGGGTGAAAGTCAAGTTAGGCGTAAAAAGATGGGCATTTGTGAGTGCTTACGGACCTGTTAGCGAGAGGAGTGAAGAGGAGAGGGAGCAATTCTGGACTGACCTGAGTGAGTGTATTGAGAGTTTTGGAGGTCAGTTCAATGTAGTTTTACTGGGTGACCTTAATGCAAGAGTTGGAGATGTAGTGGTGGAGAATGTGATAGTAAGATATGGTGTACACGGTAGAAATGACAGTGGATAAAACCTGATAGGTCTGTGTATGGAGCAGGAGTTGGTGGTCGGGAACAGTTTGTTCAAGGAGCGAGATATTCACAAGTACACATGGGTAAGGATGGCCCATGGTGCAATGGTGGAGAGAGCACTGATGGATTTTGTGCTGATATCGAGGAGAGTGGTGGGAGGCTGTTGGATGTGCGGGTTTTGAGAGGGGAGGGTGGAGGAGTGTCTGGCCATCTGCTGGTGGAAGGTAGATTAAGAGTGGAGCAGAAGTGGAAGGGCAACAAATGAGTGGGAGGAGGGAGATAGGTAGTGAAAGTGAGTGGACTGAATGTGAAAAGTGGAGCCGAGGAGTTCCAGCAGGCGTTGAAGGAAGAATATGACAACGTGAGAGGAGAGGACCTGAGAGATGTGGAGGAAGAATGGGAAACGTTAAGAGATGCGTTGCTGAGATGTGCGAAGAAGGTGTGTGGTGCGCGCCGTGTGGGAGGGTGCAGGAGGAAAGGCTGCGAGTGGTGGAACGAGGAGGTCAAACTGGCGGTGGCACGGAAAAGAGGAGCGTTTGGGGAGTGGTTGCAGGTGAAGTCGGAGGTGGCTCACGAAAGCTACAAAGAAAGGAGAAATGAGGTGAAGCGGGTTGGTGAGGACAGCCAAAAGGAACGCTGATGCCAGGTGGGGTAGACTGTTGTGCCAGAATTTTGAGGAGATCAAAAAGATGTTCTGGAAAGAGGTGAATAGGGTGAGAAAGGGAGAGACCGGAAAGGAGGAAGTGGTGGTAGATGTAAACGACCAGTTGTTGTTGGAAAGTGGTGATGTACGGAAGAGGTGGGCCGAGTATTTTGATGAGTTGTTGAATGTCGAGGATGACAGAGAGGCTGACTTTGTTGCTGTGGGTGGTGGTGCTCGGGTGCCAGTTTTGTGAGAAAGACTTGTTGCGAACATTACCAGGAAAGAGGTGCAGAAGGCGGTGGACGTGATGAAAGCAGGGAAAGACCCTGGCTTGGAAGGCGTTGCGACCGAGTGCCTGAAGAAGGGTGGAGTAACGATTGTCGAATGGTTGGTGAGGTTACCGAGCATGTGTCAGAGTGGGGAGCGAGGTGAGTGATTGGTTCACAGTGAAAGGGGGACTGAGACAAGGCTGCGTGATGTCTCTCTGGCTGTTCAATCTCTATATGGATGGAGTGGTCAGGGAGGTGAACGCGAGTGTGCTGGGTCGTGGCTTGGAACTGTTAGAAGCGAATGGGCGGAGTTGGCAGTTGAGCCAGTTGCTATTTGCTGATGATACGGCCCTGATTGCGGATTCGGAGGAGAAGCTATGTAGGCTAGTGTCTGAGTTTGGTAGAGTGTGTGAGAGGAGGAAGGTTCGAGTGAACGTCGGTAAGAGTAAAGTAATGAGATGCTCGAGGACTGTCGATGCGAGCGAAATTAGTGTCCTCCTAAAAGAAGAGCTATTGGAGAAAGTTCAGTGTTTCAAGTATCTGGGCTCCCATGTGGAGATAACTGAACTAATGGAAACTGAAGTGAAGGCGCGAGTGAAGGAGGGGTGTATAGTGTTGGGTGTACTGAAGAGTGTAATGAGCTGTAGGACGTTGGGATGGAAGCAAAAAGAGGGCTGTATGAGGGTGTTGTTGTCCCAACTGTGCTCTACGGAGCTGAGACTTGGAGGGTGAGAGCAAAGGAGAGAAGAAATTTGAATGTTTTCGAGATGAAATGTTTGAGGAGCATGACTGGAGTAACGCTGAGACACCGGATCACCAACGACGTGGTTCGAATCAGAACAGGGATGGTGAAGAAGTTGGAGGACAGAGTGGATTCGCGTGTTCTTAGGTGGTTCGGGCACATGGAGAGGATGGATGAAGGGAGATAGGTGAAAAGGGTGATGAATGCGCAGGCGGGTGGTCGCATGCCTAGAAGTAGACCGAAGTTTGGGCGGATAGATGGTGTGATGCAGGGGTTAGGAACGCGAGACATGAATGTGGAGGGGGCGAGAGAGCATGCAATGAACAGGCATGATTGGAGAATGGTTGTGAATGGTTGATTTTGACGCTGCTCTTATGTGCTTTCCCTACCTTGGTATCTCGCTGTCGGGATGGTTGTGGGTGGGGGGGAGGGGCGGTCATTATGACGCGGCGGGCGTAAACCAGGGAAAACTGTCGGTCCCTGCTGCTGACTACGGATCCTCGGACTGCATTCGTGACCCAGAGTGTATGTTGCAGGGGTACCGGCCGGACCCTTTAGCACAAAAGGGCTAAGTTATGCGAGTGTGAGCGTATGAGGGGGTGAGGTGCGCCTTGCCGTCGGCCACCCCCCTTTTCTGGGGAATGCGGCCTAATGTCTGTATCTGTAACTAAAAAATTGTTTTGGATTAGTTTTGGCAAAAGCGGCAATTTCATATTCATAATCTTCTTACGTTCCTGGACCCTCTTCAGATCTCTCCTGCTGATGTTGTATTCTTTTTTTGCTACGTCATGTGGATGTTTCTGTTTTATCGAGTGCTTTGCTTTCTTTCGTGACTAAAGGCGCTGCAATTCTCCTTCCCAGGATATGCTCAAATTCAATATTTTTAAGTGCAGTCGCAGTCAAAAAATTGTTACGCGATTTTGATTAACATCTTTTCTGGATGCTATATTTGCTGACCCCACCGCGTGTCGTAGAAGGCGACTAAAGGGGCGCCCTGTAGCCAGGAGTATAATCGGCTACCGCAATCCCCAGCGTGTCGGAGACGACAAAACGGG
>SDVV010043764.1:0-10221 GCA_016164225.1 Gammarus roeselii
AAATATTGTGTTGCGTTGCTGTCGGAGCTGTTATTGCCCGTGTAGCCGCTGATCTTGTTCTAATCTGGAAGATGCTACCTCTACGCACTAGGGTGCGTACATATCAAACCTAACGTTCTAAAGGATTGGAAGCGGAGGTCCGTTTCGAGTAAGCGTTTTTTCTTTTGCGCACTAGCGTGCGTCTAACACTGCTAAAATTTTCACATTTTTTCTAACGTTGAAAGCGTTGTTTCGTTTATTCCTCGCGCACTTAGGCGTGCGAGCCTACTGGAATCAATAATCATCGAGCCCTACGGGGGAGCCTATTATGACTCACGTTGAGGCTCTGGTGGAAATGAGGCTCAAATCAAATCTGTCGATGAGACGAGGGAAATCAGGGTGGGGAAGCCACGTGGGGGCTTGACATTCATTTGGCAACAATCTCTGAGCCCACATATAAAAATTAGGCAATACGATTGCAATCGAATCTTGGGTCTCAGCGGTACATTCAACGAGACCCATGTGCTGTTCTTAAATGTTTACTTCCCTGTCAACTCCGGTGAAAATCTGGAGGAATATCTCCGATGCATGGGTGTTCTTGGAGGTTTATTGGAGAGTAGGGAAGAGCAACAAGTGTGTATTTCAGGAGATTTCAATGCCTCCTCACACACAAATAAGTTCATTGAGATTGAAGAGCTATTTGCTAAGCATAATGTTGCATTTCAGGACACAAGGCTGCTGCCACCTGACACGTACACGCATGTGAATCACTGTTCTCTTTCCAACTCATGGATCGATCATATTGCTTTGTCCTCGCTGTTATTAGATGCAACAATTTTCTGTCACTTGTTGCCCAATGTTGCTTGCACGGATCACCGTGTTCTAGAGGTAACTTTGAGTGTAGAGGGAAAGCAGACTGCCAGACAACCTAACTCTCGCGAGGTTAAGACGATTGATTGGAATTTTGAGAATGGGAGACTACTGGACAGATTCTATGCTGAGCTCGATGTTCTTCTTACAAATATTCCTTATAGGCTTCTCAGAGTGAATGAGGGTGTTGATTACGTAAGATTGAATGATCTGTATGGCTGTACGAGCCAGTGTATATTAATTGCAGGACGGCGTGTTTTTGGCTGTAGAAAACCGAGCAAATATAATGTCCCAGGTTGGAATAAACAAGCACGAGAACTGAATTATGCTGTACGAGACGCTGTATTTAATTGGAGTATTGCTGGAAGGCCTCGGAAGGTCAACTTGCGATAGCAATGAGGATAGCAAAGTCACTGTTTCGTAGAGGACTCGCGTTTTTGAGAGAGAACAAACAACAGTTGCGTGCGCAGGCTCTTCTAGCGAAATTGCGAGAAGGTAAATGTAAGGATTTTTGGAAAAAAATGTGGTCACCTTATCCTAAAAAGGAAGCACTTCCACTCGCGGTGGTGGGCGTAACTGGGGAAGCAAACATTGCAAGGGTCTGGGGGAGCATTTCCAGCACATTGCTAATTCTGTTGACACGGAAGAGAATAGAGGTTGGGTGCAAAACCCCTCGATAACACTTCTGCTGTTAACGAAGTGGTTTCTGTGGCAGAGGTTAGGAGCATTGTCAAAGGCCTCAAAAATAACAAAGCTGTGCTGTTGGAAATGACATTTTGAGTGAAGTGTTCAAGAATGATTCCCACAGACTGATTGCAGTGCTTGCTCTCTTCCTTTCTGGCTGCATTCATGTAAAGATGCTACCAAGAGAGGGAATGCATGTAGCTGATTCCTCTTCTGAAATGTAAAACGAAGGACCCTTCTGATATAAATAATTATCGCCCCATTGCTATTGCCACCTCAATTTCTAAGGTTCTTGAGCAGGTTATTCATGCAAGATTGCAAATATTTCTGCCTACCGCAAACAGTAATTTTGGATTCAAAGAGAGCCATGGAACTGAAATGGCGATATTTGCTTTGAAACAAACTGTTGAGTTTTACAGATGTAGAGAGTCATTTTTCTGTGTTTTTTAGACGCGAAGAAAGCTTTTGATAGAGTAAATCATTGGACTTTGTTCAGAACGTTAATTGAGAGGGGAGCCCCTCTTCATATTGTGCATTTGCTTGTATTTTGGTACAGGGAACAGGAGTTCTTGGTGCGATGTGGTAGTTCGAAATTGGCCACTTATCATTGTGAAAACGGAATTTGGCAGGGAGGTCAGCTATCGCCACTGTCGTTTAACGTGTACACTGATGAGTTGAATTACCTTCTAAGCAAAGAAAACCAGGGGTGTCATGTCGCCAACTGCTGTGTTGACAATCTTAGTTATGCAGATGACATGGTGTTGTTAGCACCGACTCTCTCAGCATTGCAACAGCTTCTTGATATCTGTAATAATTTTGCTGGACCTCATGATATTGTATAAAACACTGCAAAAACGGTATGTATGCTAGTTAGACCGAAGGGCCCTAGTTACTACATATCGACTAAGATGAAACTAGGCGGTGTTGCGCTGGATTATGTGGATGAATTTAAAAATCTAGTGCACATCATCACAGCAGATTGCAATGATGACAAGGATGTTGCAAAGCAAACAAGGCGGCAAAATGCAGTTGGTAACATGCTGATAAAAAAGTTCTCATATGCACCAAGGGAAGCTAAAATCCAGCTCTTCAAATCATGTTGTTACCCGATTTATTGTAATGCACTGTAGAGAAAATACTTTCAATATAGCGTGAGTAAATTGACTGTGAGTTATGACACATTTAGACGGCTGATGCAGGTCCCTCGCTCGACGTCAGCGAGCAATTTTTTTGCTGAAAACCAATCAGATCACATCAAGGTACTGTTCCGTATTGCGGCACACAGCCTTATGACTCGAATTATGAACTCTCCAAATGAAATCCTCGTTGCAATCTGCTCTGGTGATGCGCTCGCTGCCTCGTCATTGCTAAGGCGAAGGAGATAATTACCATACACATGGGCAGGATAGAGTTGTATTTCCTAACTTATTCTTAGTTGTGTGCGGTAATTTTATAACTTTGTTCCCACTGTCACCCTAAAATAACATGTCGCAATTGTAATACTAAGCCCTATTGGTTGTTAATAAAGCTTTTATTATTATTATTGTTTGCCCTCCCCCTCTAGGCATATGTTAGGTTCGCGGTCCTCGCGGAGTCACGGCCCAACCGGGAGGGTGAACACCCTTATTTCCCTTCAGACTCCCCTCTTCTTCACCCTTCACTATCTCTCCTTTTCTCACCCATCCTGATTTGCTTAATTTTTATTCACCTCATTTGCATCTTGTGTTTAGTTCAAATGTGTTCAAACTTGTCTCAGTCTCCTTCTTAACAAGTCTCCTAGTAGGCGTTGCACACAAACACATACATACATACACACGCACACACATACGCACAGAGACACGGACACGCACACTCAAACATACTTACCGGTTCTAACTATTATCCTTTCGGGTGGCGAATAACAGCCAAATTGCGCTCTTTCTTTCATGCAACCTTTTTCTACGACTATTCCTTCTTTTTCTTTCCATCCTTGCTGTTCTCATGCGGGAAATTCCCTACACCTAGTGTAGATCTCATGCATGAGATCCACGTTTTCTGTCTCTTCTTCATCGTCCCCCTCAGCAGGTGTTGGAGCGCGGAGCCCAGCACATTAAGGACTACTGCGGATCCTTGGGGCTCTGAAACAGTGTAGGTATTCTGTTATTCCCCCGTACTGTCATCCGGGGAGTGCTGGGACCATATGGCCTCAGTACCTTAGGAGTTCCTGCACCATCGTGGCACCCGTACATACCATAGACGTTCGATGCGTAAAGGACTTTGACTTTGCACGATAGTAAACCTAACTCTATAACACTATAATGAGAAAAAACTAAGACTAACTTGATGCAGCACTGTTTGCTGGTTTGACAAGCGGCGCCAGAAGGACGATGACTGTAGCGCGCTAGAAAGCCTGTCACTGAAATTAATCTAGTGCTTGCCTGCTTTCTTGCTTCTTACGCGATGATGACTTTGGCTGGCAATCCTCCTCTCACATACTCGAACCAAATAACGACACCAGCTAACTCAGCTCTTTCCCATATCTGCTACAAGTGCCGTATCATCTACAAACAGCAACCGGCCTAACGGCCGACTCCTCCCCCGTTCACCCCTAACTATATCTATATATTTACATGTGTTTGTTACTCTCAATGTATTCACATTTTTAGTGTTATTGGAGCATCTAAGGGCCCCTCTACCCCTGCAGTTTCTGCTGGTGGAGCTGAACACTTTCTACCTGAAGTTCGTACTGTGGATCCCCCCTGGCCATTGGGTCAACCTGTGCCGCCTGTTACTGGTGCTGCCGTGGGGCGCCGTCGCTCTCAGGGAGACATTCCAGTTCCTTGATGACCCGTTAGTACATTATTGAACTGCTCGGTTCTAAAAAATTAAGAAGTACAGTTACTATGTCGCTTATTCGTTAACAGGTTGTCAAGGTTTAGTTAGCGACCTTAATAACCGCACGTACGTAGCGTCAGCTAAAACTACCCCTCATTAGCTGCTGGCTTCTGTCGTTTCTTGACAGAACATGCCCATTTTATATGTTTCTTGATAATAGTTAGAATGCATTAACATAATAAACGGAAAATGAAGCTGTTGCCTCATTCATTTCAAGTCCTTGTTTTATCCATTTACAGATACAGACACTAGGCCGCATCCCCCAGAAAGGAGGGTGGCCGACGGCAAGGCGCACCTCACACCCCCATACGCTCACACTCACACAACTTAGCCCTTTTGTGCTGACGGGTCCGGCCGGTAATCCCGCAACACACTGGCTCACGAGTGCGGTCCGAGGATCCGTTGTCAGCAGCCGGGCCCGACAGTTTTCACTGGTTTACCCCCGCTGCGTCATCCCGACAGCGGGATGCCAAGGGCGGGAAAGCACATCAGAGCAGCGTCAAAATCAACCATTCTCCACTCTCCCCTTTTCATTGTACGCTCTCTCGCTACTTCCACATTCATGTCTTCCCTTCCTAACGCCTGCTTCACACCATCCATCCACCCAAACTTCGGTCTACCTCTAGGCCTGCGACCACTCGCCTCCGCATTTATCACCGTTTTTACCAATCTCCCTTCATCCATCCTCTCCATGTGCCCGAACTATCTCGGAACACGCGAATCCACTCTGTCCTGCAACTTCTTCACCATCCCTGTTCTGATTCGAACCACGTCGTTGGTGATCCGGTCTCTCAGCGTTACTCCAGCCATGATCCTCAAACATTTCATCTCGAAAACAATCAACCTTCTTCTCTCCTCTGCTCTCACCCCAGCAAGTCTCAGCTCCGTAGAGCACTGATGGGACAACAACACTCTCATACAGCCCTCTCCTTGCTCCCCTCCCCAACGTCCGACAGGTCATTACACTCTTCAGTGCACCCAACACTTAACACCCCTCTTTCACTCGCGCCTTCACTTCAGCTTCCACTAGTTCAGTTATCTCCTCATGGGAGCCCAGATACTTAAAACACTGAACTTCCTCCAAGAGCTCTCCATTTAAGGTGACACTAATTTTGCTCGCATCGACAGTCCTCGAGCATCTCATTACTTTACTTTTTCCCACTTTCACTCGAAGCTTCCTTCTCTCACACGCTCTACCAAACTCAGACACTAGCCTACTTAGCTTCTCCTCTGAATCCGCAACCAGGGCCGTATCATCCGCAAATAGCAACTGGCTCAACTGCCAACTCCGCCCATTCGCTTCTAATAGTTCTAAGCCACGATCCAGCACACTCGCGTTCACCTCCCTGACCACTCCATCCATATAGAGGTTGAACAGCCAGGGAGACATCACGCAGCCTTGTCTCAGTCCGACTCTCACTGTGGACCAATCACTCGCCTCGCTTCTCACTCTGACACATGCTCGGCTGCCAACATAGAAACGCGGCACCGCTTTCAACAGATGTCCGCCCACTCCATACAAACGCAACACCCTCCACAGCGCTTCCCTGGCAATCCTGTTGTATGCCTTCTCCAGATCCATGAAAGCCCAGAACACACCCTTTCCTTTGTACTTCTCACAGACCTGTCTCACTGCAAAAATCTGATCGAGTTGCAGCATTAATTTTTATCTCCTTTGCCCTTATGTAGCGGAACAATGCAGGCACTGCGCCATTCAATCGGTACCACGCCTGCCACAAAACACAAGTTCAGTAACCTCACCAACCATTCGTTATTTCCGCCACAAGACTTTCTCACAAAACTGGCATTCGAGCACAACCGTCCACAGCAACAATGTCAGCCTCTCAGTCATCCTCGACATTTAACAACTCATCAAAATACTCGGCCCACCTCTTCCGCACATCACTTTCCAACAACAACTGGCCGTTTTCATCTTCCACCACTTCCTTCTTTCCGGTCTCTCCCTTTCTCACCCTCTTCACCTCGTTCCAGAACACCTTTTTGTTCTCCTCAAAATTCTGGCACAACCGTCTGCCCCACCTGGCATCAGCGTCCCTTTTGGCTCTCGTCACCACCCGCTTCACCTCGTTTCTCTGCTCTTTGTAGCTTCCATAAGCCACCTCCGACTTCACTTGCAACCACTCCTCAAACTCTCCTCTTTTCCGTGCCACCGCCAATTTGACCTCCTCGTTCCATCACTCGCAAAAAAAAACTCACCTTCTGCACCCGCCCACACGGCGCGCACCACACACCTTCTTCGCACATCTCAGCAACGCATCCCTTAACGTCTCCCATTCTTCCTCCACATCTCTTAGGTCCTGTTCTCTCACGTTGTCATTTACATTTTAAGTAAATCTATTTCTATTCCTCTTCCAACTAATCTGTGAAGCATCCCTCTGTTCCTCGTCCAGTGACGTTGACAAGATTGGTCGTCAGTCGTGGCTGTTCCTGGCCATCATCTGCACGGAACTGCTCATCGTACTCAAGTTCGGTTGGGAGACAGTCATTATACCCTTCCCCAAGTGAGTCCTGCCTTTCTTTATCTCCTCTGCCATTTTTCCCACCTGCTCTGGTTTGAGGGTGTTATTAGTTGTTATTCAGTCGATTATTTGCAAACTGGCACCAGATTGATTCGTTCCATCTAGAAAGGGTCTTTATAAAAGGGATGTTGTTCTGAGTGCAGAACTACATGCAAATGAGTAAACTGCTACACCGTTTACTCCTTTACATTTACCTTCCGTCTCTCGCAAGCAATCCTAGTCACTCAAATAAAACTTCAGAATAGGTATCATTTTCTAAACCTTGAGGAACCAATGGAAGTTCGATTTTCTACGTTAGTTATCCATTGTTGGCGCAACCAAACGGTAGTTTCTGAGTACTGTGTGTCCTGAGAACATGCAGCGGTGATTTATTCATTTTATTTGTAAATGTTGAGTTTTTCCAAAAAGATAACCAATTAGCTAATACAGCTCATACAATGAACTCCAAAAAGTAGCCTGTGTGTCCAGTTGTCCACGCTGACTTTGTGGTCTCAACCAACCGTTGTTACTGACCGACTTTTTAACCACGTTGCTTTAGTGTTCAAAGTGTATTTGCCAGCAGAGGTCGAGCTCCTCGATCGTGGACATGGACGCAAAACCGTTTCCCCTAAGCGTGTTTTAATTTCCAAATTCAGTTCAAATTAGGGGGTGGCACTCTTCCTTTGTGCAATTTTTTCCTCTGACTTTCCCTTTTTTTTTTTTTTTTTTTTTTTTTTTTTTTCATGCCATAGATTTCTTTCGTTCTGAGGGACGTTGACTCTAGAGCACTAATAACCTAATTTCCAAACCCAAACTAGCAGCGCTTCCAAAGCTTTGGTTGTATGCTTCGTAATCGGCTAATTTCATATTTTCCTCAACAGAGCAATCTCTTCACTTTGGCTGGGCATTTTCGTGCTGCTGCTACTGTGGACGCTCTGGAATTTCTACATCGATCCGCATACAATAAAGTGAGGAGTTCTTCACACAAGTTAATTCAAGCTGCTCACTATTTTATTTCATGATGAAATTTGTATAACAGGTTTATTTTTTTCCAATAGTTTTTTCGGTTCACTGCAATATCTTGAATTTGAAGCGCATTTGACTCTTGAGTAAGATACATTTGATTTGGTTTGTGACATTATTGTATTTGTATAAAACACGAGCAATGTATCCTGAGAGATGGTGTATGTCTTAGTGAAAACTGATCATAGCACCCCTGTAATACTGATTGCTCCACGTAAAGCTACTGCATGCATTTCACTGACATTCACATATACGAAATTTTGAAAACAAAATCTTTAAATCCATGAGGTTCTTGGATATTTTTATTTATTTGAAGAAGGATTTTTCTGAAACGGAGTGAATAAAGTGTTTACTCAGAACTATGTATATATATATAAGAAATAAATGAAAGTATGTCTAGTGGCCCAACATTTGAAACTATTTCGAGATCAGAAAATTGTCACTGTATGAGTACAAAGAAAATTGACTTAAGGTGTTATAGTTGTAAGAATACAGCTGCATGCTTATCTAAAATTGAGACGAAATGTGTTTTAAAGTGATACCACTTGTTTGGTGTTGGCAGCACAAGTTACTTCCAGATGATATCCACCACCCTGGGAGTGCAGACTTGAGTTTTCTTGTCATTGATGGAGGATTGCAACAAGATCTGTATGCATGCGGTGTTATGGTTCAAGTCTCTTCTCGAAATTTTGGTTACGATGGGTCTGTCAACAAACCTCGTTGAGACAGTTCACTCCGATGGCCTCGATACAGATACTAGACCGCATCCCCCAGAGAGAGGGGGTTGCCGACGGTAAGGCGCACCTCATACGCTCACACTCACACAACTTAGCCCTTCTGTGCTAAAGGGTTCTCCTCCAACCTCCCCTTATAACCATTCGTTCCTACCACAATTTACTTACACCAAACTTTATTCAATCTCCTTAGTTACAATAATAGGTTGTAGTGAACTGGCCAATGTTAACATAGGTTGTGACTATTCTACAGCACAGGTTCAAGATGACATATAAGGTGCAGAGCTGTTGGTAAAACTTTTAAAAGCAAATAAGAACACATCAGAACATATATATATATATATACGCAGAATAGGAACAACCATTTACGGTTGCACAAAGCAAACACATGAAACATGGAAGCATCAAAGGTTGCGAAATAGATATCCGCAAATTAGAAGCACGGGTTAACATTGGCTTTTTAATAGGCAAAAACATAATTTTACAAAAGATAACCCACAGATGAACACTTATCTGTGACTGCCCTTGCCACAATAATAGTATTTAATAATTGACTCGCTGCAGTATAATTTAACAATTGAGCTCCTCTTATAAATATTGTGCAGTAAGATGTGATTAAATATTGAAAGTGAAAAGACTCAAGTAATGAACACAATTAAAAGTGATTTTTTGTAGGTTGAACATTAAAAATGTGAGCGAGATCAGTGTCATCGCTCAAGCTGAATCAAATGTCTGAAGGGATGCACTCACACCAAATAAGAGGCCTCGGGTAACCCAGAGACCTCCAGATCTTGGGACATGAATGTGGAGGTGGCGAGGAGAGACATTAATGTGGAGGTGGCGAGAGAGCGTGCAATGAACAGGCGTGAGAGGAGAATGGTTGATTTTGACGCTGCTCTGATGTGCTTTCCCCCCCTTGGCATCCCGCTGTCGGGATGGTCGTGGGTGGGGGGGGGGGCTATTATGACGCGGCGGGGGTAAACCAGTGAAAACTGTCGGGCCCTGCTGCTGACGGCGGATCCTCGGACTTCACTCGTGACCCAGAGTGCATGTTGAGGGGGTACCGGCCGGACCCTTTAGCACAAAAGGGCTAAGTTGTGTGAGGTGAGCGTATGAGGGTGTGAGATGCGCCTTGCAGTCGGCCACCCCCCTTTCTGGGTGATGCGGCCTAGTGTCTGTATCAACACTTTATTTTAGTATTTCTTCTTGCTTTGGCTCTATCATTTTTCTCTGCCCTTTTTTCATGGTGATAAATTTTGAATTGGTTATTATTATTATATGTATCGAGGCTGGTTGAGGCAAGGTGACCCAGGGAGGGGAGGTTTTCGTGGGACCCGCGGGACTCGGGGACCCGGGGTTTCGAGAACCCGGGGGACTTGGGAGACCAGGTGGATTTGGGGGATCCACTTGGACCTTTCTGGGGCCCTTTGGGACACCCTTGAGACCCTTTAGGACCCTTTTGAGAAACTGTGGGACCCTTTAGAGGCCCCTCTGAATCCTGGAACCTCTGTTCCCCCCTCGCAGCGCTGTAAAACCCA
>SDVV010043765.1:0-10221 GCA_016164225.1 Gammarus roeselii
ACACTGAGCGGGTGAAGATCATTCAACACTGAGCGGGTGAAGATCATTCAACACTGAGCGGGTGAAGATCATTCAACACTGAGCGGGTGAAGATCATTAAACACTGAGCGGGTGAAGATCATTCAACACTGAGCGGGTGAAGATCATTAAACACTGAGCGGGTGAAGATCATTATTCATAAGCAGAAAGAAAATAAATGATTTCATTTACCGATGTGAATACAACAGATAAACCACCTGAAGGGAGGACACCTTCACAAAACCCCCACCTCCGCCCTTCCTTATTCCTCACCACCATCCCCTCTTTCCCAACCCACCCACCCACCCTCCTGTTCTTGGAAACGGCAACCAGTTTCTGATGGTTTACCTACCAGTGTATATTATCGTCGCTGGGGCCTGCTGTGTTGCGAGTTCAACTCCGCAATAATCCAGAAACCGAAAGTAATGTCTACAAAAGCTGCGATCTTGACTGTAGCCCTGCCAACTGTATTGTTTAGCACTTAATCATTCATATCCTTATAAAGGCTGTGATGGAGCAGCTGAGAACGAGCAGCGCACCTCTTTCTAATGACCTTCGGCCCAATCAGATATCGCTGCTCAATTTATCCGTTGATGACTAGTCGATTAGCATCGTTAGCTTTCCTAAAGTAGCAATCTTGTTACGCTTAAGAGTTCCTTCAGCTCGATGGGGAGGTTGTGCCTGCCACGGAAGCGTACAGTGGCTCTAGTGGCAGTGTTTCTCTCTGAAGCAGCGCATGCAGATTTGCAATGCATTTATCCCAATCTATTCGCGAGCTGTTAAAACGTTGTGTTTGGCCACCGATTGCAAATTGAACGCCGTTTTGCACACCTTTGTTCTATTTGCTCATGGCGTCTTCTCTGGCTTAAATAAAGACGTTTCATCTTCACCCGACGTCCTTGTTCTTCACGCCGACTGCCCTGGTCAGGCGGTAAGTAGCGCGGACACTGCTTCGGGAAGAGCAGAGCAGCGGAGCGTGACTAGGACGGAGGCGCTACTCCGCTTGTGTTCATCGGCTTTAAGTAGGACCATTAGGGAGTGTTATTAGTATTAGTCAGTGCAAGTGAGGCTTCTGGTAAGACGACAGGCGTTAGTTAGCTAACGCTAGTGAATGGTGGCCCCCGCTGCTAACAGAGGGCGGCTGCTCTTTTGGCATGAGACGGGGGTGAGGCACTTCTAAGAAGAAGCAGGAAAACTTCCTGTATACGAGTATATGAGCCCGCTCGTGCACTACAGATAAATGACCCTGTATTAGTTATAAGTTAAACGGTCCCTTTCTTGATGTACAGGTATATAAGATGTCTCATTTTTACGCACAAAAAGCCTTCTCATACTTAATTTGCTAAGAGCCCCTCCTGCATTATGGAAAAAGAATTCCCTTCACGATTTGGAGACAAAGTAGCACTCTCATATTGTACGGTTGATAGAGCCCTCTCATACTTTACGGTTGACAGAGCCCTCTCATACACTACAGTTAACAGAGCTCTCTCATATTTTACGATTGACAGAGCCCTCTTATACTTTACATAAGACGAAGCCTCCTCATACTTTACGGTTGGCAGAGCCCTCTCATACTTTACGGCTCACGGAGCTCTCTCATACTTTACGGCTGACGAAGCACGCTCATACTTTACGGCTGCCGTGCCCTCTCATAATTATGGTCGAAAGAGTATATCGGACTCCTGGGATTAAAGAAACCTTCTTAGCTTTAAATAATGGAGTCCTCTCATATTGTGGACAGATGCGCACTTTTATTTTTACATATGGAGGATGCCTCCTATAATTTACGGATAAAGCCCCCATACCTAATGAATAAAGCGAAATAAAGAGGCCTACTGTAACGTACGGATAGGGGAGCACACTCATACTCTACAGATAAAGGATTCGTTTAATTATTTTCTGATGTACTTGGTAACCCATTGGCTCGTTTAGAATAAGGTTTCCTCTTCACAATATTTTTTTAATCCAAGAGGTTAAGAACGATCTTAATTATAGTACTTAATCATGGAAGAAAAAAATTAGGAAAGAAAAGCATCAATTATTGCACAGTTTACGTATCGCCCACGTATTCCTGGCGCGTATTCCTAAATATATTCCGTACATCCTGCGATACGATTTTTTTTCTTCAGCCTATCGCCTGTAGTAATCCATTCAACTTCAGATCAGTGAAAGCGTGTAATGAGCCATGGTGCCCGTGCTCGAATAGCGAGCAATGTGTCATGGTGTCCGTGCTCGAATAACGAGCAATGTGCCATAGTGCCCTTGCTCGAATAGCGAGCAATGTGCCATGGTGCCCGTGCTCGAATAGCGAGCAATGTGACACCGTGCCCGTGCTCATGTACCGAACGTTTAATGTTTCATGGTGCCGGTGCTCGAATAGCTGTTATAACACTACGTTTGTACGCCTATAACATGAAACCACAGTTTGAGTTTCTGACGGTGTGAGCGGCTGGATAGGGCTAGCCTCCCCCGAAAGGGTTTCCTTCAGCAAACAGATGTGTGCCCTTGGATTTGGTCACTCGTCGAAAACCCGTCGTCAAATGGGATTTCATTTGTGCCTGTCTTTTGTAACGAGATCAGCAGTTTTGTGCAGGTATAGGGTAGCAGCTGGCCATGTGTTTATTCTCTACTGTCTTCATAGCTCTGTATGTATTACAAAAATTGAGGCGGAGTCTGTGATTTTCTTGTGTGCCAATAAGAGATATGGAACCGGTGGGACACGCCCCTCAGAGGTTGACGAACGGTGGTGCTGCTCCCTGATTGGAGAATTCCCTTCACACGCTGTAGCGCAAGGCGCCTCCCTTTATGTAAGATTGTGAGTCGTGGCAGCCAGTTAGGGAATCAGGGGGCACCTCTTGGTAGACCCACAGTGTGGAGTTGGGGACAACAGGGATCTCATTCACAACGCACCGTCACTTTTTGTCTTTTTAAATCACTTACAATTATAAGCCTCAATGTTCGTGCACTTGTAAACTTATTCAGTTATCATAACTGCTAATCATAACAGCTACACAATATTAATCATACACCTTTAACGTGTAGCTGCCCCTGTTTGTGTTCTTGTTTCATTTTTCAAAATAATATGATACAAATATCATGTCATCATTACAACCTTGTTCCACATTTAACCCATTAAACAACCTTTAATTGTAGAAAGAATCATAACATAGCGAGCAATGTGCTAACGTGCCCGTGCTCGAGTAGCGAGCAATGTGTCATGGTGCCTGTGCTCGAATACTGCACGTATAATGTGCCATGGTGCCGTGCTCGAATAGTGAGCAATGTGCCATGTTGCCCGTGCTCGAATAGTGAGCTATGTGCCATGGTGCCCGTGCTCTAATAGCGAGCGTGCAATGCGCCATGGTGCCCGTGCTTGAATAGCGAGCATGCAATGTACCATGGTGCCCGTGCTCGAATATAGAGCGTACAATAGGCCATGGTGCTCGTGCTCGAACATCGACTAATGTTTCATGTCGTGCTCGAATACTGTACGTATAATGTACCATAGTGCTCGTGCTCAAATAGTGAGCAATGTGTCATGGTGCCCGTGCTCGAATATCGAGCGTGCAATGTACCATGGTGTCCGCGCTCGAATAGCGAGCGTGCAATGTGTCATGGTGCCCGTGCTCGAATAGTGAGCAATGTGTCATGGTGCCCGTGCTCGAATATCGAGCGTGCAATGTACCATGGTGTCCGAGCTCAAATAGCTAGCGTGCAATGTGTCATGGTGCCCGTGCTCGAATAGCGAGGGTGCAATGTGTCATGGTGCCCGTGCTCGAATAGCGAATGTGCAATGTGTCATGGTGCCCGTGCTCGAATAGCGAATGTGCAATGTGTCATGGTGCCCGTGCTCGAATAGCAAACGTACAATGTGTGAAGGTGCCTGTGATTGAATAGCGAGCGTGCAATGTGCCATGTTGCCGTGCTCGAATAGCGTTCAATGTGTCATGGTGCCCGTGCACGAATACTGAAGGTATAACGTGCCATGGTGCCCGTGCTCGAATAGTGAGCAATGTGTCATGGTGCCCGTGCTCGGATACTAAACGTTTAATATGCCATGGTACCCGTGCTCGAATAGTGAGCAACGTTTCATGGTGCCCGTGCTCGAATAGCGAGCGTGCAATGTGCCATGTTGCCGTGCTCGAATAGCGTTCAATGTGTCATGGTGCCCGTGCACGAATACTGAAGGTATAACGTGCCATGGTGCCCGTGCTCGAATAGTGAGCAATGTGTCATGGTGCCCGTGCTCGGATACTAAACGTTTAATATGCCATGGTACCCGTGCTCGAATAGTGAGCAACGTTTCATGGTGCCCGTGCTCGAATAGCGAGCGTGCACTGTGTCATGGTGCCCGTGCTCGAATAGCGAGCATTATTTTGTTCTACTTCCCAAATATTTTTTCTAAACGGCATTTACACCGCCATCTTTGAAAGAAACTTCAGTTTAGGGCTCATTCCAAAGAACTGCTGGCGGTCAATTTGTTAGTTAGCGTGCAGAGGCTTCAGTTAGCGTGCAGAGGCTTCCGTTACCGTGCAGAGGCTTCCGTTACCATGCAGAGGCTTCAGTTAGCGTGCAGAGGCTTCAGTTAGCGTGCAGAGGCTTCCGTTACCGTGCAGAGGCTTCCGTTACCGTGCAGAGGCTTCAGTTAGCGTGCAGAGGCTTCTGTTAGCGTGCAGAGGCTTCCGTTACCGTGCAAAGGCTTCTGTTACCGTGCAGAGGCTTCCGTTACCGTGCAGAGGCTTCAGTTAGCGTGCAGAGGCTTCAGTTAGCGTGCAGAGGCTTCTGTTAGCGTGCAGAGGCTTCCGTTACCGTGCAGAGGCTTCCGTTAGCAGTGCAGAGGCTTCAGTTAGCGTGCAGAGGCTTCAGTTAGCGTGCAGAGGCTTCAGTTAGCGTGCAGAAGCTTCAGTTCGCGTGCAGAGGCTTCAATTTTTAAACAATATATTTTCCAAGGTATAAAAGGAGAATATTTTAGATATAAACAGGGACATAAATCTAAAAAAAAAGAGACCGGTCAACTCACTCTCTAAACTGTATCATGTTGTACACTGTCCGCCATCGTTGGGATGTCGCAGAATGTGCTCCCTAGGATATGCCAGGAAATTGGGGAAAATCAACTTACCTGCCAACAATTTGACTACTGGAGTTTTTAACAGATACAAACATTCCAAAAACCTCACCCTTTAGCGCTTAATAGTCCGGATAATATCCCGTAACACGAACTTTTTCTCATGAGTAGGGTCCATGATCAATGTAAGCAGCAGGGCTCGACAGGTTTCATTGGTTTACCACTGCTGCATCATAATTGACCGGCTTCCCCCACCAAACACCAACTCATTTCTAAAATAGATGTAATAGGAGGGAAAGCGCATCAAATACACGTAAAAAAATCCATTCACAATCATCCTTCACTCGCGCCTGTTCATTGAAGCTTCTCTCACGACCTCCACACTATCAGCCCAAGTACTAGAAAGGAGAATTGCAGTGCCTTCATTCACGAAAGAAAGTAAAGCATTCGATAAAGCAGAGAAGACATCCACATTACGACGTAGCAAAAAATGAATACAAAATTAGCAGACGAGATCTAAAGAGGGTCTTGAAACGTAAGAAGAAAGATTATGAAAATTAAATTGCTGCCAATGCCAAAACTAATCCGAAACAATTTTTAAGTTTTATTTCGAGTAAATAATATTCAACATCTATAACTAGTCCTCTCGAGAACGATGTTGGTGAGCTAGAAACGGACGACACCAAAATGAGTGTTCTACTTAATGAATACTTTTGCACTTTCTTTACGTTTGAGAATCAGGATATCCTTTTCCTGAAGATATCAAAGCGGCAAAACAAATTGAAGCCCTCACCACAGCGAACTTTTCCCCGCCGAAGTTATTAAATGCATAGATAAATTGAAATCTCCAGGTCGAGACCAAATTGATCCCAGAATTCTTAACGCAACTAAAAACGAAATTGCCGAACATTTATCAAACATTTTCACCCAATCTCTCACAAATAGCACCTGCCCCTCTAAATGGGAAGAGGCCAATGTGACCCCAAATTTTAAAAAAATGGGACAAAAAGTGTCCCGTTAACTACCGTCTAATTAGTCTCACCTTAGTCACTGGTAAGTTGACGGAAAGTTTGATAACGGATAAAATTACAGAATTCCTGAATCAAACAAATTGATTGACAACTCCCAGCATGGCTTTAGATACAACCGTTCCTGATTTACAAATCTTTTATTTGTTTTCAGGAATTTAATCAAAATCCACGACACAAAATCTCCAACCGAAATCATTTACCTTGACCTTCAAAAGGCCTTTGCTAAAATCCCCCACAAGCGCCTAATTAGTAAATTGCACAGCATCGGTATTCGAGGCGAGCTTAACAACTGGATAAAATGCTGGCTTACGGACAAACGGCAGCGAGTTGTACTTAACGGAGCTTCCTCCCCCTAGGGTAAAGTTACAAGCGGCGTGCCTGAAGGATCCGTGTTAGGGTCAGTTCTCTTTATAATATTCAGTAACGATCTCGATAGCAACGTACTCTCAAACATTAGCAAGTTTGCAGACGATACCAAGATCGGAGGAAAAGTGCAAACTGGACTAGAGTGTCAGCAGATCCAACTAGACTTGAACAAAGTTGTTGTTTGGTCAGAAAAGTGGCAATTGAAATTTAATGTAGACAAATGCAAAGTTATGCACGTAGGTCCTCATAACCCCAAACACGAATATTCAATGTCTGGAACGAAACTCATTCCCGTCACCGAAGAGAGAGATTTAGGTGTCATCATTAGTAACGACTTGAAAAGCAGCAAGCAATGTAACGATGCTGCCAAGAAAGGCAAGAAAATGCTAGGTATGATATACGGCACTATCTCGTACAAAAACCAACACAGTATGCTCAAGTTATTTAATGCATTTGTTAGACCGCATCTCGAGTATGTCGTTCAATTCTGGTCTCCATTCCTTAGAAAATACGTTTTTTAAACTTGAGAAGATTCAACGTAGAGCTACCAAACTCATCACCTCGCTGCAGAATAAATCGTACGATGACAGGCTTTGTGAACTCAATCTTTATTCGCTAGAGAAACATCGAGTCAGTGTGGAAGATAATGAAGAGTAAGGAAAACGTCGACCGAGCAAACTTTTTCACTCTAGACACAAACGGAGTGACTAGGAACAATGGATACAAAATCGTTGGGAAACGTTTCTCACACGACATCACTCGCGATTTCTTCACGTATGGAGTTGTCGAAGAATGGAACAAACTTCCAGCGGAGGTTGTAAACAGCAATACAATCGAAACGTTTAAGTTGCGGCTCGATAAGTTCTACATAAATCGCCGATAAATAGCTAAGCCGTTCCCTTTTCTGTTGTTATGAATGAAAACAGAAATGGCACACGAAGCTCTCTGAGACGTTCTACTTCAGAACTAATCCTCTTGCTATCAAAAGGCAACCTAGTTTGGGCCAATAGGCCTCTCAGACGTTCTACTCCAGAACTAACCCTCTTGCTATCAAAAGGCAACCTAGTTTGGGCCAATAGGCCTCTCAGACGTTCTACTCCAGAACTAACCCTCTTGCTATCAAAAGGCAAGCTAGTTTGGGCCAATAGCCCTGTTGTTGTCATCATAGAGCTTTTCACCGCTGTAAACAATACCCTCTAGTGATCGTGGTAGCTGCTATTAATAATAATCGTATCTCGTATATGGCATCTCTTTGACATCTGCTAAACAATAATTCAAAAAACTGTAGATATTCTGACAGGCCTTCGACGAACAATGAAATCAACTTCTTTGGCACTCTAGAGCTCGACATCATTGATGCCGGCCGGCTTGAGGTCTGTGGTCAGATTTAGCCCTGGTAAACCGAGGTTATTTTTGCGCTTCAGGCTTCAAATTTAGCCCTTTTAAACCAAGGTTATTTTGCGCTACAGGCTTCAGATTTAGCCCTTTTAAACCAAGGTTATTTTGCCCTACAGGCTTCAGATTTAGCCTTGGTAAAGCGAAGTTATTTTGCGCTACAGGCTACAGATTTAGCCCTGGTAGAGCGAGATTATTTTGCACTACAGGCTTCAGATTTAGCCCCGGTAGAGCGATGAAATTTTGCGCTGCAGGCTACAGATTAAGCTTTGGTAAGGCAAGGTTATTTTGCGCTACAGACTACATATTTAGCCCTGTAAACTGAGGTTACTTTGCGCTACAGGCTTCAGATTTAGTCCTGGATAAGCGAGGTTACTTTGCGCTACAGGCTTCAGATTTAACCCTGGTAAAGCGAGGTTACTTTACCCTGCAAGCTTCAGATTTTGCCCTAGTAAAGCGAGATAATTTTGCGCTACAGGCTTCAGATTTGTCCCTGGTTAAGCGAGGTTACTCTGCGCTGCAGGCTTCAGATGTTGCCCTGGTAAAGGGCAGTTACTGTACTGTGCACTACAGGCTTCAGATGTAGTACTGGTAAAGCGAGGTTACCTTCCAAGAGAGAACGCAAAGATAATTATTCAAATTCGCAATGGATCAAAAGTTATCGGAATATTTATCCACGTTTTTTCTCATACGAAACAAAAATCACAAAGTATAGGCCGTAAATAGAGTCACCAATTCATCTAGTGCGTTACGTGATAACGTTTACACGGAAATGCTTTCAGACATATACGGTACGCAGAGTACAGTCACATAGCGAACATTTCCTGTTATGGACTAAATGATAACTTATGCAGCACTCATGTATTGCCACGCATAATAAAACAAAATATCTCATTAAACTATTTAGAAAAGCGAATTTAAAAGATGTCAAAATACACTAATTCAACGAACATTTCAATAAATTATCAGGGTGGTCTATTCACAAGCCTAACGTCTGACGCAGGAGCGCATCTTCGGCGTCCCTTCAGCAGCGACTAGAAGCTCTTGCTGTCCACCCTAGCCGCCTCCACCTTAACCACCTTGCGACGGTTAGAGCAGCCTGCGACACTGATGGATCAGAGGACATCCATTGCCATCGCGGGCCGTGGGCCCTTCAGACGCACTGATTTATCGCCACGATGGCTTACCTTAATGGATGCACACGATATTTACCCCGTGATAAAATTTGAATAGGTTATGAGCTATAGAAATGCAAGTCATCCGGCTATTAGTCGAAACACTGCGCCACTATAGAAAGGATTGAGCCGCCCCTCAGGAGGTGCCCTGCAGGACGGGATGAAGCATTGAATGTGTAACATCAAACAAAACATCAATTGTCTCGACACACCAGAACTCAAGAAATAACAGGGACTATTTTTCCTCTCAGGCACGATCTCTTCATATTTTGCAATAAAATTATCAGTGTCCGTTGCAGTATTGTTGTATCTGTAACATTTTAGTCAAAAGTAGTTCAAAACTCATGAAACATAATGTCAATATATTTTCCTTGTAAGAATAATGAAGCACGTCGTTATGACACTGGCGGGTGTCAAAATACTCTCCAAATGCATCCTTCTTGGGAAGATGGAAAATCTACAAAAAGAAATGTGCATTTTTTTTCAAATTAGTCAATGCACAGTATCTCCAAATGCGGGAAATTGGAACGGTGCATTAACTGCGCAGTTTATCCATTAACTTGAGTCTTTCAGAAATTACATTACTCATCCATTATATTCCAAGACGTATCATTTCCTGAGCGATTGAACAAATACGGGTCAATGGCATTATAATTTTCAGCAACATGGTTCTGGCATTGGCCCAATGAAGTTACTAACATGACCACCAATTTTTTGAGCTGCATGGCTCAGGGAAACCTACATAATCCTTACTAGCCCACATCACATCGGTCGTTTTGCTATGTTCAGTTGATACTATGAACTGATACTGTATACTGATATTGTACACTGATACTGTACACTGATACTGTACACTGATTCTGTATACTGATACTGCATACTGATACTGTACACTGATACTGTACACTGATACTGTACACTGATACTCTTTACTGATACTGTACACTGATACTGTACACTGGTACTGTATTCTGGTACTGTATACTGGTACTGTATACTGATACTGTGTACTGATACTGTATACTGATACTGTATACTGATACTGTATACTGATACTGTATACTGATACTGTATACTGATACTGTATACTGATACTGTATACTGATACTGTATACTGATACTGTATACTGATACTGTATACTGATACTGTATACTGATACTGTATACTGAT
>SDVV010043766.1:0-10221 GCA_016164225.1 Gammarus roeselii
TATATATTTTCTCTCGCCTCACATGCTCAAATTTCCAATTATCTTATTCATGTAGAAATTTGTCTATTTAGTGTACCCATCGATTACGACTCATTGAAATATTTCTTTCCTGTGTGCATATGTTAATTTGTCATGCTAACTATGCAGTTAGTTTCAATTTGGTGCCATCGTGCGCCAAACAATGTGTGAGTAATGCAATAGACAACCTCATGTCGGACATTTTCTGCTCTCAAGCTAAGTAAATGACAGCTGAAACAGTAAATAGTCATGATAAAGTAAACGTCGGTGATCAGAATAACACTGCTTATTTTTCTTGAAATTAATGGTTTAATGTAATGCTTGCATCTGTTTCGACACATAAAAAAGTGGAGAGTAGAGGATGTCCTCCAACAATGTCCATCGGTTGGTCTTTACTCTTCAACCCCAGTTTTAAGTTAATATTAAATTCACCCAGGTAGCAAATGTTGTCTTCAGAACAGCTCACGCTGGCGAAGACTTGGTACCTATCATCTGTGTATTCTGATATTTCTGTCATTTTGTCAACATGTCATTATACCGAAATAAATTTTAAATCCTTAAAAAAAAAAACTTCAGTGGGCAGTATTGACTCCTTAGTGGGCAAGTTGGTTTTTCATCAACTAGTTGTTGCTCGTCCTCCATCTTCCAGAAGCCCATCTACAACACCTCGCTCCAGTCCAACACACTCTGAGACGGAGTGAAAAGATCTACCACAGTCAAGACAGTCATGCTGCATCCACAAAAAGCACAGAGCTCCATAGAATTTTCAGCACCATCACCAGCCCTATCTCCTACAAAACTGGCACCCTGAGCACCAGCAACAACCTGCCCACTCAGCACCCCAGACATACCGGAGCCGATGCTGTCGTCGAGTGCAGCACCAGGTGAGTTAGGCGAAGAATCCTCCCAGTTGCATCCATAATCTTTTGGCAGGCAACTTGAGGTCCTTGATAGACCATCTTGGCTACAGCTCCGCTCACCACGCTGCAATCTAAGACTCTGGTCGCAATCTGGGTGGTTTGCCCTTTCATTTTCAACCTCGCTGAGACCCTTATTAAAGAACTTTTTCTTCAGCGGTTTGCCAAAGCGTTCCTTGTTTTCATGGTAAGAAAACAGATCTCCGGCTTTGATGTTACCAGTTTCTCCAGTGCCATACAATATGGTTGGGTTCACCACTAGGGTTTGACTGAAAAGATTCACTTTTCCAAGCCAATGAGGATGGATCTTCACCTTGGCAAATATGAGGTCAAAAGGCTTGAATTTATGAATTCTTGCCATTTTCCATTGAGTTTAGAGCAGCAGGTAAAAGACACTTCTGAATTATCATGTTAAGATGGCCCCTTGACCAGCCTTACTGATTCTTCATTTACGTTACACCAATATGCATGCAATAACAAGCATGCAGTTTCAGGTCCCAGCTTAAATAAGGGACCAGCCTAAGGTAATGTGCAATCCAGTTATTATTTGGCACGAGAGCGTTACAACACAAATGATGTCAGTCAAGATGTAGTGTTTGTGAGTAGTGACGTCACTAAAGAGTATGGTTTGTGGGTAATGACATCACAAAATCAATACTATGACAAGCAATATTGCGAATTCTTTGTTTAATCATCAGAAGACTACCGGTAGATTTTTCTTTATAATTAACTGACTATAAAATCAAGAAATATATATATATATAATCTGAATATTAATGTTATACACAATTACCTGTCAGCAGCTGAAATAACTGACTCAAGTTTAGAACATGATAGTCTGTTCCACTAACCCATGTCCAGGACCCAGAGGTCATCCAATTCCTTAAGAGGCTCGTTGTCTGAGTCGTATTGATTGTCATTGGTGCGCTGGTAGGGACGGGCCTTCTTAGGGTCGGGGTGGGTGCCTCCAAACATGAAAACCTGCGGGATCAAGGAAATTACACTAACAAAAGTTGTCCGGTCCTGCCACTGCAGCAAATCTCGAGCCTCACTCCCGACTAGTAGTTTATGCTGAGGGGTCCTGGTCTGACCCTTTAGCGCTAAATGACGTTTGTTTATGTGCGAGTGCATGAGAGTGTGAACGGCGCATGGTCGTCGGACACATCCACCCCTGGGAATACGGCCTTGCGTCTATATAAGAAGAAATCATAAGAATATACTAGGCTCCATTTGAAGACAGGACTACAGAGGAATACTTGAGTTGCTCAGGGACAAGGTAGCAAAAGCAGGCAAGTATCACATACCGAAGAACGAAATACAAATAAATAATATTTCATGGCTGAACAATCAGATATAAAGAAGCCATTGCTCACTGAGAGGGTCTGTACCCAGTGCATATAACTAATGCCTCACAAAAAATCATGACGAGAAAGTTAGTTGGCAGAAGAGTAAACCAAGTAGCCAGAAGCACAGAGTAATGAGATTAGTGAAGCTAGAATGGCCCGAAAGCGTTGGTGAGAATGTGAATCAGAAACAGGTTGATCCCGAAAGCAGCGCCCTCTATGAGACAGTGTTGATGCTCTAAACTGATCCGACACTGATATGTCATATAAACCAACCAACTATTTTGCTAGCGTATTGACAAATGAAGATGCAAACAATATCCCAGGAGAATTTGAGTCAAGCCTCATTTCCACCGGAGCCTCAACGTGAGTCATAACAGGCTCCCCAGGAGAGCCCGACCATCGTGGATTCCAGTAGGCTTGCACACCTCTGTGTACAAGGAAAACACCGATGTCAAAGTTTGAAAATTTTGAAAATTTCAGTCGTGTCAGACGCACGCTCGTGCGCCCAAGAAAAACATCTAGACGAAACGGAACCCGCTTCCAACCACTTAGAACTTCAAGAGTAATATGTATGCACGCTAGTGCGCACAGGTAGCATCGTCGAGACTGGTACAAGGTTTACGGCTACACGGACAAAGTAAGCTCTGACAGCAACGCAACACAATGTTTACAGCTACGCGGTCTAGTTCGGTTAGAGTATAATTCATTAATTCAGGTAAGATAAAGACTCTGACCAAACTAATCTCCGCCTACAACTCCTCAGAACCGCAAGAGTAATATGTGCGCGCGCCAGTGCGCACAGATAGTATCGTCGAAATTGTTATAAGGAATACGAGTTCACGGATTAGATAACTCCAACCGCAACGCATCACAAAGTTTATAGCTACGCGGTCCACGTTAACCACAGAAATAACAAATGGTCCGTGCACGCGCGACCGAGCACAGACTGAAAAATCACTTATTCACACTATCACCAACAGGAGCTCTCGCACAAATACATTAGCATTGTTCGAGATGACAAAATTGTGTCTCGCAAAGAAGAAAGGGCAGGTTCATCATGGGCTGAAAAAATGCTTAGATTATTGAAACCACACTTACAGTTTAGGGGGATATGGTGGGCGGATTGGGGAGTAGAGGACCCTCGGGTCCCATAAAAGCCCGATGGGTCCCGGAGGATAACCTATGTCCCCCGAGCTCCCCGGGTCCTTCGAATCCCCTCGTCTCAGCTCATCTTGGCTTATCTCGACTCATTTTGACCAGTCTCGACTCGTCGCGCCCAACTCGAATTGTCTCGACATGTTTCGACTGATCTCGACCAGCCTTGACGCGGCTTTCCCCCTCTGCGCCGGTAATCCTGCGTACTGTAATAACTAATTTTTCTAGTCAAGCATTTTTGGGTGGGAGCAGTGTGGGGGAAGGCAGAGGTCCTTTGGATCCCTAAAGAGCCTGATGAGCCCCGGAGCGTAACCCAAATCCCCTGAGTCCCCTCTTGGGGTTGATAGACGATTGTTCATTTTATAGATCATCAACACTTCATTTTAGTATTTAGGTTCTTCTTCTTTGTTGGGCTTTATTATTTATCTCTGCCCTTTTTCATGGTGATCAATTTGGCATTGTTTATTATTTATCGAGGTTGGTTGAGACTGGGTGACCCAGGGAATAGGGGGTACTCGTGGGACTCCCGGGACTCGGAGAACCCGGGGGACTTGGAAGACCAGGAGGATTTGGGGGGACTCACTTGGACTCTTCTGGGGCTTTTTGGGACACTCTTGAGACCCTTTGTGACCCTCCTGAGGAGGCATCTAAATCCTGGAACCTCTGCTCCCCCCTCCTAATGCTGTAAAACCCATACACAGAGGAATGTATATATGTGGAGTGCTTGAGTAGAGAAATTAGTTATTACAGTCCACAGCATTGGTGATGCAGAGGGAAAGAGCAGCGTCGAGGCTGGTCGATGTGCCTCGAAATCAGTCGAAACATGTTGAGGCAAGTCGAGTTGGGTGCGACGAGCCGAGACTGGCCGAAATTATTCGAGTCAAATCAAGATGAGCTGCGATCCCATGAGGAAAATTCTATGAAAAACTGCAACCCTTGTGAAATATTAATCTATGTATCATTATAGGATAAACTCAACACTCAATATCTACAAGCCTACAGGACCAGAACCTCTCCGAATTCATTAGCAGTCAATTGACAGATAAATTAACCAGTTCTATTATAACTAGAAGCATGGCAGTTGATTGGAAGAGGGCAGACATCGCAACAACATTCAAGTAGAGAAGCAGGCAAGTGCCAGGAATTACAGGCCAATCAGCCTCAGTTCTGTGGTCCGCAATACAGATACAGACACAAGGCCAAAATTCCCCTGCAAGGGGGGTGGCCAACAGCATGGCGCACCTCACACTCTCTTTCACTCACACTCGCACACCTTAGATTAGATTAGAGTGTCAAGGCTTTCTAGTGCACTTTAGCCCTTTTGCAAAAAAGGGTCCGACCGGGAACCCCGCAACACACCTTCCAGGTAATGAGTGCGGTTCGAGGTCAGTGTCAGCAGCAGGGCCCGAAATTGTGACTGGTTTACCCCTGCCGCGTCATGATGACCGGGCAACCCCCGCTCACGACCATCCCGTCTCTCAATGATGTGCCTAGGGCGGGAACGCGCATCAGGGCAGCGTCAAAACTCATCCGTTCACAATCATTCTCCACTCACGTCTATCCAGTGCATGCTCTCTTGCTACATCCACACTCAGGTCTCTCCTTCCTAACGCCTGCTTCACACCATCCATCCACCCAAACTTCGGACTCTCTCTAGGCCAACGTCCACTCGCCTCTGCCTTCCACACTCTTTTCACCAATTTCCCCTCATCTATTCTCACCATGTGCCCGAATCATCTCAGAACACGCGAATCAACTCTGTCCTCTAACTTTTTGACCGAACCACGTCGTTAGTGAACCTGTCTCTCCGTGACACTCCAGCCATGCTCCTCAAACATTTCATCTTGAAACCATTCAACCTTTTTCTCTTATCTGCTCTCACCCCCCAGGTCTAAGCTCCGTACAGCACAGTTGGGACAACGACACCATCATACAGCCCTCTCTTTGCTTCTATCCTCAACGTCCTGCAGCTCATTACGCTCTTTAGTGCACCCAACACTTCACACCCCTCCTTCACTCGCGACTTCACCTCAGTTTCCACTAGTTCAGTCTTCTCCACAAGAGAGCCCAGATACCCAAAACAGTGAACTTCTTTTAACAACTCTCCATTTAGGAGGACACAAACTCTGCTGCTCGCATCGGCAGTCCTCGACCATCTCATTACTTTACTTTTACCAACGTTCACTCGAAACTTCCTCCTCTCACACACTCAACCAAACTCAGACACTAGCCTACATAGCTTCTCCTCTGAATCCGCCACCAGCGCCGTATCATCCGCTAACAGCAACTGCCAACTCCGCAATTCGCTTCCAACAGCTCAAAGCCACGACCCAGCACATTCGCGTTCACCACCTTGACAACTCCATCCATATAAAGATTGAACAGACAATGAGACATCACGCAGCCTCGTCTCAGACAAACTTTCACTGTGAACCAATCACTCACCTCGCTTCCCACTCCGACACATTCTCGGCTGCCAACATAGAAACTCTGCACCGCTTCCAACAGCTTTCGCGCCCACTCCATACAAACTCAACACTCTCTACAGCGCTTCTATGTCAATCCTGTTGTATGCCTATTCCAGATCCATGAAGGCCCAGAACACATGCTTTCCCTTTGCAAGGTACTTCTTACAGACCTGTCTCACTGCAAAAATCTGATCGGCACACCCTCTACCACACCTAAAACCACATTGTTCCTCTCCACCTGCGCAATCCAAACATTCTCTACGATTTTGATCAGCACTCTGCAATACGGCTTACTGACCACACACAACAAACTGATACTTTTCGAGTTGCAGCATTTAGTTTTATTTAATTTGCTCTTATGCAGCGGGACAAAGCAGGCACTGCGTCACTAAATTGGTACCACGCCTGCTGCAAAACAAATCTTCAGTAGCCTCACCAACCATTTGACTATCGTTATTCCACCATTTTTCAGGCACTCAGTCGCAATGCCATCCAAACCAGGGGCTTTCCCTGCTTTCATCATTTTCACCGCCTCTTGCACCTCTTCCCTTGTAATATCTGCAGCAAGTCTCTCTCTCCAACAACCGGCATATGCGCACCACCACCCACAGCAGCAATGTCAGCCTCTCTCATCCACAACATCCAACAATTCATCAAAATACTTGGCATACCTTTTCCGTACACCACCACTTTCCGTCAACAACTCATCTTTCCACAATACCTTGCAAATACTGATATAAGCATGAATTAAACTGTCACTTAGCTAGAAATAATCTGATGAACAATAACCAACATGGACCCAGTAATAAATGAAGCTGTCTCACCAATCCCCATGATTTTTCCAATGAAGTGACCATAATATACGCTGAAAACAGAGCTGATGACAATTAAATCCACTTCCAAATAGCATTTGATGTTTCCCATGAATGAGTATTGAAAAACGCCCAGGCTCATACAGGCAGGCCCTCTATCGATGATGCCTACCAGTGGTGGCAGTGTCTGGGGCTTTGGCCCTAGCTAGATGAAGTCCCCAGCCCACCATGTTTCACATAATAGTTGTTGTTGTTGTTGTTGCTCAACCCCAACTACCCCTGCGATGATGGAGCCACAGCCAGCGCACGGTCCGAGGCCCGGGTACCCATGCTAGGTGAGAGGCCCTATAATAGGCCTGCACTCCCAAAGTAGCTGATGCTGTCTCGCAGGCGCTTCCATAGATCACGCACATACGTGATGTAATAATGGAGCCTGCCGGGTGCAGTGGCTGGTCACGACGTCATGTGCGTTCGAGCAATTTGGGTTAAATAAAAGAACAGGCTACACAATATACTCTCTACTCAAGTTCTTAAGCCCTAGGAAAGCAAACACTACCTTGCTACATAACAACTTTAAGTGTTCTACCTCAACAGAGTGAACGAGCTCAGTGCACTGTACCCAACCAACCTTAGTACCGACGAGACACAGCGCCTGGCGCCGGCGGGCAGTAGGGCGGACATGAGGTTGAGAATGACTCCTCCACTCTAAGCTCTCTGAGGGAGGAGAGGAACAACAGGCCAGAAGAGGCAATCAAGTCTGATAAATAATACTGTCAACAATTTAAACTGTTGATGGAAAAATTTGGCAACTAATGTAGGTCTGCCTCCCCTGGTCATGCTTTTCTGCTCCTTAGCTCCTCATATTCAATTAAGAAACCAAAAATCAGGAATTCTTCACTTTAATATAATATTAATTATACCACTTGATCAATACAATTTGGGAAAAATAAAATAAAAGCTGGAAAGGCCTGTAAGCTTATAGCATATGAACTCCCATTAGGTCAGATGTGGCAAGGACAACAGTAGGAAGCTGGTAAAATATAGCAAAATCTCCATGAATGAAGAAGTTTAGATGCTTACGTAAATCGTAGGAATGCAGATCATTGAAGTGTCGAGATTCTTTTGTTTTGTAGCCCGCAAAAATGAATAACTTGTTATTGTAGACAACTGCAACAGGAGAACCAAAAAAAAATTGAACATCAAAAATTGAACAGGAAAAATAACAAACAAAATATTGAACATCAAAAATTGAACGGGAAAAATAACTGAACAAGATATTTTATGAAATTACAGAGAATTACAGTGTAACAGAGGCTACACAACATAAAACCATTTCTGGTCCAATTGGACATCTTCCAGTGGTTTTCTTTTTGCCCACCATTCTCAGATATAGTAGGTTTAACGCAGTGCCATGCAACCCTCGAACAACCAGTTATCTTTGGTATTATAAAATGTGTATTAAGTTGCAAATAGCTATAAACTAATTCTAGTCTCTATACAACAACTAATACCCATCCTAGAACCTGTCAACTCATGCCTCACACACATACCAAACCTTGACCCTTTCTTGTTAAAGAGTCTGACCAGCACCCCGCAACACACACTTCGGGACAGAAGTGAGGTCGGAGATCAGTGTCAGCAGTAGGGCTCCAACAGCTTTCACTGGTGTACCCCTGCTGCCTGATAATTGCTGGTCCCTCCCCATCCAGATCCTTCCAGCTTCTCCACGAGATGTTAAGTACAGGAAAGTGCATCAGAGCCTTATCCGAGCTCGTCCGTTCATATCCCTTCTTCACTCCCTACTTCCACACTGGTGTCTCTCCCAAACTTCAATTTACCTTTAAGACTATGTCCATTAGCCTCCACATTCATCATCCATCCTCACCAAGTGTCTGAACAACCTCAGAACACGTGAATCTACTCTGTCCTCTAACTGCCTCTCTATCCCCGTTCTAATTTGAATGTCATTATTGATTCTATCACTCAGCATCAATCCGGTTATAAGTTGCTAACATTCAATTTTGAGAACATTCGACCTTCTCTTTTCTGCTCTCGCCCCACACGTTCAAGCTCTGTTGAGCACAGTTGGGACAACAACCATCTCATAAAATACTCTATTTGCTTCCATACTCAACATTCTACAGTTCATTGTACTGTTCTTTATTCTTTGTATGGAGTTAATGTGCGAGGGATCGAAGTTAGACGGCCAGGCACTGTTTGCGTAGAAAATTATGGGTCTGATGAATGGTTTGAATTGTGTTCTAGTTGATTCCTTGAAGTGTCCATTAACAATTAATGTTTTACCCAGATTAGGTCCAGTCGATGTTTGGATTTGGTGCAGATGTTTGAGTGAGGCGTGACCGTCTTTTTCGTGTCACGTGTTACTCCAAGGATCACGATAGTGGGACTTTGAGATAGTACCTGTTAAGAATTCCAGTCTCTATGCAACATCAAACACACATCCTAGTGCCTCTCCAATTAATGGATAATTAGTAGCTACTTGCTTTGATATATTGTTGTACAGACCCGGGTATGTTGTACTGATTTGGGTATGAGAGTTTAGTCTGTTGTTCTGCAGCCAAACTTGGAGATATTTCAAATATTGCTGGAGGTGTGCGGCTGCGTTTATGGTGTTTCATGATGATTCTAAGGCCATCGGCGTATGAGCTGATGTAAGTGAAGAGTTGCGTTGGCGTTTGCAGGTCGTGCATCAAGGTGGGAAAGGGGTGAGCCTTAAACGACACCAGTGGGGAGGTGGCGCGTTCGTGATTGCTGTTTATTGTAGTGTGCGCTTGTTATACAGAGGAAATTCGAAGCTATTTCTTGTATTTCTTTCTGGTGGATATGTTAGCTAAGTGTTTTGTTCACTAGAACGTGTTTTGGAACTAAAGGCCTTAGAAATGTCAATGGCGCTTACCAGGGTGCATTGGGCTGGTTACTTTTTGTTCAAGCCTTCGTGAATAGTCTGTACAAGGTTGGTGAGCAGTGTGGTTGTAGAGTGCTTTGATTTGATTTGGGCCTCATTTCCACCAGAGCCCCAACGTGAGTCATAATAGGCTCCCCTGTAGGGCTCGATGATCATTGATTCCAATAGGCTCGCACGCCTAGGTGTGCAAGGAAAAAACAAAACAACGCTTTTAACGTTAGAAAGAAAGTGAAAATTTTAGAAATGTCAGACACATGCTGGTGCGCAAAAGAAAAAACGCTTACACGAAACGGACCTCCGCTTCCAATCCTTTTGAACTTGAAGAGTATATATACGCACCCTAGTGCGTACAGGTAGCATCGTCAAGATTAGTACAAGGTCAGTGGCTGCACGGGCAAATTCAGCTCCAACGGCAACGCAACACAATATTTACAGCTACGCGGTTTAGTTGTTTAAATACAATTTATTCATTTAGGTAAGATTTGAATGTCGAGGATGACAGAGAGGCTGACATTGTTGCTGTGGGTGGTGGTGCTCGGATGCCAGTTTTGGGAGAAAGACTTACTGCGGACATTACCA